>JASFDG010000001.1:0-13884 GCA_036937095.1 Phaeolepiota aurea
GGTTCTATTTTTGGGATATAAGATGCCGTTGGGTCGGAGCTTGAAATGTGCCGAATTTACTGTCCAATTTACGACTAACCCATTCAGTCCCGTAAATTGAACGAATTAACCACACATATGTACCCAAGTACCTCTCGCCAATCTCACTCAGGTCAGTCTCCCTCCACTTTGGCTCTCTACACACCGTTCCCTTCCAAGAATGATGCTATATCTTTTTATTTGCTACTTCAGAGGGATATTTCATGTCCCAATGAGACTACTTTTCCACCAAGATCTCTGAGTCTACACACCTTTTTCTGTTTACAGTGTCGCTCACAACAGCCATGCTAACATTGAACTTTCCCTAGCCCATAGGTAACAGGAAGGTCCAGCCGCCGAGTTGGCCACACTCCGTACTTCAGAGGTTCCAATTATTTAGTAGATACTATACACTGCTCTTCCAATAAAATATTGCTCAAGGTCTTCACGCACTGTATTTTTTGGCCCCTTGGAAGCTCTGGGTGTCAGTGTCAATATTATCACTTCTCATGTAACGGCACGTGTTGTTAGGAGCGCGAATTGGTGTGACAACTGGGATTGTAATTTGACTCTCTACAGGAACGTAACCGCGATGGATACAGAGCTGGATTCAACCTCTCCTGGTGGGTCAGAAGCATTTCGAAACTGATGAAATCCGCTGAACACTTTCGCAGAGGTTATGCTCACGTTTTATCGCCGACTGTATCCATTTAAATCGATCTTCAACTGGCTAAATCATGAACACGCCCCCACACGACTGTTCACGCATCGCGAATTTGCTTTCACTTTGCCAGGAGATATATATTTGCGGTATAACTCGTTCAATACCGCAGATGACCTCAAGAAGCAAGTATGCCTACTTAACCCATCGCGATTCGAAATTGGGCCCGTTTATTCCGCGCGAGTACGTGCCAGTCTCCCCTCGTGTTAGATTGGGATTAATGTGATTCTACAAGCCAAAAGACAAGAAGACAGTCCGGCCAAGTGCCTTCAATCCCATTCAACGTGAACTTGTCTTCGACATCGACATGACAGATTATGATCCCATCCGCACTTGTTGCTCCAACGCTGATATCTGTAAAAGGTGTTGGGGATTCATTTCGGCCGCAGTACATGTCTTGGACACGGGAATACGAGAGCAATTCGGCTATACACAACTTCTATGGGTATATTCTGGTCGCCGTGGTATCCATTTGTGGATATCTGATAGCGAGGCGATGGAGCTCACCGACCAACAGCGAAAAGCCCTGGTTGGATGTATGACGGTTATAATGGGCGGGAAAGAATCGGGAAAGAAAGTCAACGTACGCCAAGGATCGCGTCCCCTGCCTCCCCCGTTGCAGTATGTGCTTTCTCCGGCCCCTGACCTTCGTGGTTTTTACTCTTTGTTGTCGGTTAGGACAGCTTTGGGTCACCTTGCAGCAGTCTTTTCAGAACTAATTCTTGCAGATCAAGACTGCTTTGCTTCACAAGAAGGACGTGACGCTCTTCTTGAACTCATCCCAGACGCGCGTGTGATGGAATCTCTATCCAATATATGGCACCGCGACCCGTCGAAATCATCGGAAGCAAAATGGGTGGATCTCAAAAAAGAGATAAGACAGCTCGAAAAAGGCAGCCACCAGCGGGTAAGTTGCGATTCTTGGTTGAGTCTATCCAGTGCCGCACTTCATCAAACTTTTTCAGGCCATCCTGACCTCTGCTATGGAAGATATCATATTGCAATATACCTACCCACGCCTCGATGCGGAAGTCTCAAAGCATCGAAACCACCTTTTAAAAGCGCCCTTTTGCGTTCACCCAAAGACGGGTCGCGTCTGTGTACCCGTCAACCCTGAACGTATCAACGAGTTTGATCCAGAGCGAGTGCCCACTGTTGGTCAGCTATTACGGGAGCTAGATTCGATCGTTAAAGGAGAAGATCAAGAGACTGAACACCATTCCGGTTCGCTATTAATGTTGTTCTGCATGCTCCTGCTTATCCCTCTCTCAGACTGGGAAAAAACGTCACTTAAACCATACGTTGATATACTTGATAAGCACGCTCTGGGGATTATGGAGCAGGTTAGGCTCGAGAAGCGTGGTACAAGTCAGTCCGCTTCACCTTATTATCACTGCCTGAATGCAAACCACCTGGTTAGATCAAGATTTGACATGGTAGAATTATGCTACTGTCTTATCCAGCCTTCTCTCATGGGAACGCTGCATATGTCGCTGATTAAACATTGTATTGATCCATCACATCTATGGTTTATTGGTTGAACAACCGGGCGTTGAAACAGACATAAATGAAGATAAGGCTAAGCAGCACCCCAGTAACCTTGGTCAGGAGCAAAAACAAAATATTTCTAGTATCCACCCTGTTCAATCTCCTCAATCTCTATCGTCAGCCACCGCAATACGACATCATTGACAATGGGGTTCTGTCGCAAGCTTTCCAATACGCGCTTGGCCACCGTGATCGCGCACTCCTCAGCCCGGCCAAAACCGCTTAGACAACCTTTCCGGTAGTCAGCTTCCGACAGTCCCAGTATATTGGGCACTGAGGAAGTGTTGGGTTCTGCATAAGCACGGAGGACAATGGGAAGTGCGATGAGTGTGGGAAGCTCTGTACTAAGCACCTCAAGTGCACGAGCGAGACCCTCAGCATCTCCATGAGGACCTTTGCGGATTGCGTCTAGAAGCGGTGGCAAAGCTCTCAATCCTTCGAAGGCTTCATCAACAGCTTCTCTAGCTACACGAGTGGATTCCTTTGCATTATTGGGACGAGGAAGAAGACCAAGGACGTCGTATAAAGCACGGGCATCATCTGCTCCAGTAGCATACACATACGTCACAGGAGGAGAGGGCGGACGGGAAGGGGGCAGTTTAATTGTGAACCTACCCCCAGGAGGGGTTGCGGGAGGGGTTGATATCGGGGACCCACGGCGCTTCTTTGCGGCGAGGTTAGGGGAAACAGGGAGAACGGATGGTACAGTGAAAAGATTCTCCGGTCGGTGAGAGATAGCTAGGAGACCTTTCCAGACGATGCATATCAAGAGTGTCGCTAACGTGGCATGCGAAGAAGTCGACGTCGTATACCGGCTAAGAGCTCGTGAATGAATTGGCACAAGTCCCTGTAAGGCAACGACGGAAGGGTGATAAATAACGGAATATTTAGCGCCCACAACAGGCTTGGCAGAAGAATTGGTATTTGGTGTCTCAAGCGCCTCCGCGAGCTTCATCAACTCGTTGCGAATCCCTACAATGAGGGGTGTCGTGACCTTATTAACCATTGAGATAAGCCCTTCTCGAATTGAGCGCAGGCCATCGCCACGGACATCCCCATCTTTCCCTAGATTAAACTCCTCAAATACTTCTAGGAGTTCTTCGGAGAATTGAACGAGGGCAAGCGCATGGACTTGCACAGGGTTTAGGTTGGGGCTTTGTAGTGTAGGGGTCGAATGGAACAATGGCGAGGTTAAAAGGGGTAGCAAGTGTGCCGACAGATTCGTAAGCAATACAGAGAGAGGTCGATGTAACAACCTTAAAATTGCCCGATTGAGGTGTGGGTTGTCCTGCGTCGCAGTCAGTTCACTGTAGGTATGCTAGCTGGTGAGTAGGATCCCCTTTAAGAGTGTAATAAGATGCGCACGATGCGATCAGAGCGCCCAAAGTACGACCACGTCCCTGTGGGATTGGTCGCTTCCCCGAAACCTGTTCATTCACGGCAGCCGGGCCAGTCGGCTGTGCGAAAGACCGCGAAACGGCTTCACTAAGCTTGAGACTTAGCATTTCAAGGTAGGAACCATCTTGAATGAGCAAAGTTGATGGAGGGTTGGCCGCAGGATAAGGGGCCGGGGAAGGTCGACGGAAGCTCCCCAATGCAAGTTTGTTTAAAGGACGAGTTTGCCTGTCCGACAACAGCTGAGTTGAATCGAGAGGAGCAAGCGGCGTAATTGGTGGGGCTGGAGACGATGGCCGGCTGGTTGGGCGGAAAAAAGAGGGGTGTTTAAGTACATTCATCATATTTGGTTTTCGTTTTCTAAATTGTTGTTTGATTGTATATGTATCCGTTCAATTGTTCTTGGGTTTGTCAGGTCTAATTGGAAGGTTCAGCGACAAGCAACCTAGTTCCTGCGGAATGTAGCTCGCTTATCCCATGAGATTGTTTCAAGGGAAAAGAAAAAGTGTGTTTTGAGGTGATTTAGAGTGCAGGGCGGCCCTAAGGAGGTCTATCGGTGTCGACAAGGAGGCAAGTGAATGGTCCAAAGAGAATGTTGTTGATATGGTCTGTCAAGCTGTTGGTGGCGATAAGCGCCTGTAGCATGCACAGAGGGCATGAAACGTACCAGGCAAAAGGAACAACCATAGATTGAGGGAAGAAAGGATTGTTGTGTGGGTTTGCGTGGAGAAAAAGGACTCAAGTCCGACAGCCTGAGCGAAAATTTAGCCTCTTATAAGTATGGTGAAATTTCCCACGCTACTCCGTCACCATCGGTTATGCAAACCCACCTAATCACAACCATTAATGCTACTGGCTGGGAACATTAGCTGCATACTCTTCACAGTAACCTTGAACCAGGTACCCAGGTCCATCCACCATGTGACAACCTGCAATTTTATTTAAATAGCTATGCATGCGCTGATTCTGCGAAGCCTTAGCCTACTCCTGTGCTAATAGTCGCTTGATCCGGACACGCAGCTCTGCATCACTACACCGCAACCGCCATAAGCAACTTTCCTCGTCCGATTCTCGCAGGCGCAATAAGCAGCTCGAATTTTTATTGTTTGATTCCATCATGACCTTCATTTCCCCTGGAAAAATGAGCATCAGTCGTCACCCTCAAATCTGCCTTCGTAGACAATTGCGCACCAATATATGGCAAAGCACCAACTGGAAGAACGGAAAGATCGCATTCCTGAACCCCCTCAAGTTGTTTTATGATTTCTTCAAGCGAGCCGCTGCGCCAGCCTCGTGCACCAGTTGCCTCACCGAGCGTCTCCCAGGCGCTCTTGAAACCATCAGAGCGCCCTGTTTCCATACCAGCTTCGACAGGTTCGGATACGAAAGGGGAGTCGAGAGTGATCAAGTTGACACGCGATGACTAGAAATGCTCACGTCAACGGGTGGGTTCAGACTAGGATGAACTCGCGATGAAATACGCACTATATCATCCATATCGGAGGTCGATGCTGACTTGTTTTGGAGGTCGATAAGAGTTCATAATGCAGTGTCAAAATCTTAGGCTCAACTCACGCTGAATAAAGCTTGTAACTCTTGGGAGCCGGTTGCAAGGGTCAGGTCGCCAGCGGTAACCGTGCGTGACAGCAAATCCTGCTCAATATCCGAGAGCACACTAGATCGACTACTATGCTGCGAGCTAGAGGTACGACGACTGCGCAAGCTGAGCAATGGGCGTGGGGTCTCATATGCATCATATCTTAATTTGTTGGAGGGCAGATCCTTGGATGAGACGGAGGCGGAGCTGACAGAAGGCGATTTCTCAGTTTGACCTGATACCTGCTGATATCTTGAGACTGCATCTAGGAAGTCCGGTAACTGCATGGTGATAAGAATGTCATGGCCACAGCTTGAAATGGTTAAGACGCACAGATGAGGATTTTGCTTGATGGACGATTTGTCGAAGATTTTGTCGCTGGCCATATAATGATTGAAATTGTTTACAACGCTATTGCTTGCAATTATTATTTCAATAGTGGAATTCCTAAAGGCTACATACGCGTTGTATATGTCGGCCAGCCTTCTTCCTCACGTCCTCAACAGCGACTGATATGTGAGGAGCGATGTCGTCACATTCTGCCGAGATTCTGAGCATTGCTAAGATGCATGCATCTTGTGCGGCCGCTACACGGATATATAATGAGCAGCGCTCAATAATAGGTTACACAACTTACGTCCATTCAACTTAAGCTGCGATGCTAACCCATCCAATATCGTGTGAGGTGGTAGGGCTAATGTGCCAGAATATTCAACTGCCAAAGCTGAAAGGATTACAGTTAAGGTAGGGCCGAAGTGCTCTCCGGACTCGGCAAGTAATGTTAAGAGTGTGGTGACAGCTGCCACAGCGAATACAGACTCGGCTAGAGGTTTTTGCAATCAAGTTTCACTAAGGATACCAAACAAATTGTGGTGCTCACAGGATCTGATGTGGGTCAACATCCTTTCTATGGCATTATCAAGGACGGCCCAGCTACTAACATTGGGGGGTTCGATCCGACTGAAGAGATCTTTGACTTCACGTGCGTATTTTTCACCATCCCCTGTTGTGACTAATTCTATGATCTCAAGGAGGCGCCCGGAAAGGTCGATGCGCGTATCAGAAGGGAACTCGCCTTCTACAATCTGCGTATAGCGAGTCGCAACAATCGTGGGATCAACTTTATGCAAAATATGCAGCGCCTAAGATGGGCTTAGTGGAAAAAAGACCGGGTCCTGGGTTCTCGCACCAATTTGCGTATAGCACAATCCGACGAGTCCAAAAACCGCATGAAGTGTTCAACTTCCCACACTTCAAAGATGGCTGGATGTTCCGGCGAAATGCCAGCCCAGATTATAGGTTCCACGCAAGCAATGGAAGCCAAAAAGCAGTATTGCTCGTTGGGTTCCCGGGACACAAGCAGGTGGCGAATTGGGGCAATGAAATTAATTCCTTGTGTACGTTCAACGGAGAGCAAACGATCCGTGGATGTGTTGCCAAGGCATCGAAATACTCCCAAAACTGATGCTGGATAGGTATAAGGAGAGGTATAAGAATAATGACGATTGGACACGGGTCGGATTACCATGATCATACGATGCTGCAACTTGAATGAAATCCAACAAAGTAGTAAGACTTTCCTCTGAGAGCCTATGGGATAGTTGAGCCACAAGGCAAGTGTGCGAAGGGCCAGCAAAGTATCCTTACCCGACAATAGACAACTCTTGAAGGATTCTCAGGAGAGCTCTATTCGGCTTGGTGGGGTCCTTGCAAGCAGCCAGCAGCAATTCATTGATCGCCATTTTGACTTGAGGAACCGTTGTGGGTTCCTGATACCCCAAGAAATGTCATTGAAATCCCATCAGGTCCAACGTATATGCCCACCTGTCCGAATAGATAGGAGGTAACGATTATAGCAACGTTGGAGACTGATGAATCACGATCATATATTCGCTTCGTCAGTTTGCTTGCTATTCGCGTAAGAATTTCAGGTTGATGTCGTGAAAGTGACCGAAACGCGAGAATAGCTCGACGACGTATGGAAGAACTGATGGAGATATGAGCTATGGAACAAGCGTTGGTAGAAAGGATACATACTGACTGGTTATGGGAAAGCAAATCGAGAAGTCGCAAATGAACTGCTGGAATAACGTCTTCAGTTGGTGACGCGATGAGGCTGTCTAAGGCGAGGCAGATTCGTAGATAGTTGGGACTTTCTAGATCCTGGGATAGAAGATCGTCAGTTCCAACCCAAAGGATTCTACTGATTTGAATACCTTGCGTAAGGTATTTACCAACATAAGATGCAGTTCATGACGGGGAGACATAATCTCGATACAAAATAGATACCCTATAAAATATGTCAACAAGCGAAATTGGAGAAGAAAAAAAGAGTAGGTGCTACCAATTCTTTTCTCCTCGGCAGTACGTCCAGCCTCTGCCAAACTAAGGGCATGGGGCAAGGCGAAGTTGAAACTCCCTTTTTGTAAAAAGCCAGAGGTTACACTGAAAGAGCAATACAGGAGTATGATCAAGTTCTCCTTGATTTGTTTCTGTTAGAGAGGATCAATATCATTCCACCATAGATTGGATAGGGTACCAAACGAGTGTCAAGGATGCCCGTGCAAGGTTAACCCGTGTTGAGCTGACTTCGTTATACAGAAACTGATCGGCTTGCTGAGATGAAATAGCAGAATCCACAGAGCGGACAAGGACATAGTGCCTTCTGTTAATGGCGCCTGAAGAAATGAAAGGGACATCCATGACGAATAGAAACAGTTACACGTAGTAGTAAGAATACTACATGGATTGACAGTGATGCAGTGATGCAAACAATGCACCACATTGCATTCAGATCGCTGCGACCAACATGGCCGCTACAACTGCCCACTCATTCAATAAGCTACTCAGTCAACCAAGATATTCATCAAAGTCTCGCGCAACTGGAGAGTCCGACGATGGAACAAAGAAATTAAGGCGAATGATATTGGTAGAAGGCATCCCATCGTCGATTGTGAGTACCCCAACCCAACCGTTGCGCCTATTGCTAAATGGATAGCAGGATCCGACCCTACGCCCCAGGATATGGAAGATACTTCTGCGCGTAAACGATCTTTCAGCTGATACATATCTTCGTTATGTCGCCCGTGGTCCATGTGAAGTTCGCGAGAAGATAAGGAACGATACATTTAGGTTGATGATTCCCTCCTCTTGAGCTCCACCTGTAGGGGATTCGTGACACAATCTCATCTTTATCTGTAGGACATTGGCCACGGACAAAGGATTCAAGGAGCGCGTTCGCGAAGACATGCTGGTGCGCCTCCTGGACGCATTTGTCTGGAAGAACCATGGTCAGGACTATCCTCCGACTCCGCTTGAAGCTACCAATGAACCATCTTGTCATTGTAGATCGCCAGGAGACGCAACAACTAGGGTTTACTTATGTCCAAGGCATGAATGTCCTAGCTGCTCCGTTCCTCTATACTCTCCCTTCTGAAATGGAAGCATTCTTCTGCTTCTCCAAGTTTATTGAAGAATCATGTCCTCTTTATGTCCAACCAACTCTGGAAGGTGTCCATAGAGGCCTAAAGGTAAATAATTTCGGTATACAAGCTGAATCTCATCCTGATGCATCACAGCTATTGGATCGATGTCTGAAGTTCGTAGACCCGGAGCTGTACAGCTATCTTCGATCCAAGAATCTTTCGGCCGAAATATATGCATTTCCTTGTGAGGTTGTTGAGCTCCATATAACGTTCACGTGCACTGAGTCGTGGATACAGCCGTCCTCACACTGTGTGCATGTACCCCGCCTCTCGACCAAGTTCTGCAGCTTTGGGATTTCCTTCTGGCATTCGGGGTCCATCTTAACGTTCTTTGTGTCATTGCTCAGTTATTACTCATACGTGACGATGTAATGGGCTCATCAAGGTACGTTCACAATAATTGTTGAACAATTCCATAATGAACAAGATTATTCAAGCCCTATGCGCCTTTTGCGTACATTCCCTCCCCTTGAGGCCCTTCCCGTGATTGGCATTGCAGTAACCCTGGTTCGTGATCTACCGCCTGACCTGTATGAAGAACTCGTGAAGCATCCATATGAGGTTCGGACGGCCTGAAGTTTATAATGTCCTGTGTGATTTTTCTCGGCCTCGAACCCAAGGTTCACCCTGTATTCTTCTAGAATGCTTGTATCCCTATGATGCCTTATTAGAACCCAAATTGCATGAGGACTAGGCCCCGCTATGTTTGGCATTCCTTGTCCAGTGCACGGATTAGGTCTGTGGGCTATCCTGTCTAGCTACTGCGAAGTTTCTCTCGTGGATAGTACTGACCGTGACACCACCTCATGAACTTCAGGCAGCAACCGTCCATCCCTCGTACGTTTGATTCTGGGAAACGAAGATATACTTAACCTGAAGGCAACTATCGGCAATTATCCTTACTCCACCGAAGCTATTCAGAGAACATGCCCGTGTCTCGATTCAATCCCTAGATCAATGTGTTGATTGAGGCCTCGAATCATCCGATCTACGGATATCAGATGTACGCAATTCAGACAGCCTCGGGCCTGCTACTGGAGGAAGGCAAACCTCCGTGCCATCATCCTCAACAAGGTCTTCACAGTCTAATATCCCCCCACAACACTGTGATCCAAAATTGGAAGCCATCTCTTTACCGGAGGCTGAGGGGTCTCGATCGCGGAAGGTGGGTGACGCTTCTCTAGGCAGGTGCCCTGTTCTTGAGGGCTGTTGCCAGGTTGCTTGGTTTGAGCCATCAGCAACACTAGGCGACGGAGAGGGGAAAGAGGCGGTCCGCAGTGTGTCAAAGGTTTTTTGAGTTTGATCAGATGGTGGATACCTCGTAGGATCGAGTAAAGGTTCAGAGGACAAAGCGTCTTGAAAGCGAGATATTGAGGCTGATGCCAGGGCAAGATTCCTCATGAGGTCACTGGTAGCCTCGTGCTTCATACAAGTCAGCCATAGATAGGGAAGATAGTGACAGACATACAGTTTGGTAACCTATTGTGGGCGCATTAAGGCTCGCTCTTGCTATAGCCAGGTCTCTTCGCAATCGTATATTCTCTTCCTCTGCTCTTTGGCAGCGATCCTCGAGCTCAGCAACATAATTTGCTCTTCGAGCACGATAGTCACGCTGCTGAACCAGGGCACGAGTGGTGGGTATGGATAGGTCTTTCTTGCGACCCCGTGCCATCGTGCACGGAAACGATGCATTCGATGATATCTGATATTGAATACTACGAATCAAATTCAAAATCAACACCATAATAGAGGACAACAAAGTGCAGGGTTCCAACAATGGCAACTTGAAGTTTTATGTATACCTTCATTACGACCAGGCGTTCCGTGGACGGTGGACTTCCGTCACTGCCGGTGGCAGACAATACAATCCATTCAAAGCATAACGTATTTCAGGCCTCAAGGATGATTGTCATCTCCATCGTTCCCCTGGGGACCAATTTGTATGCCGGCTCATTTTTATTCAGTTTCTTGACGTGCTCTTTGTGTATTTAGTTGGATGGTCGACGTGTCCGAAATTTTCCCCCCGAATTCATCATCCTGATAATGATAACAGCCCAACACGAGTATACGCTCCTGCCTGCGACTCCGCAATCTAGCGCCGACTCTTCCTGGGCTGGTGTGTCAAGCTCGGACAATCACCCCCCGCCCCTTGTTAAAACAACTGCAGAGGGTCAGCGGGGATTGCAAGAGCGCCAGTTTGTTACTTTTCTCTGCAAGCTTAGATCAGTCGTATTTATGAAGCTACAGTCTTACGATGATCGCCCTCGCAGGAATGATTGGGACTGGACTCTTTCTATCAAGCGGAAGAGCACTCTCACAAGGTGGACCACTTGGATGTCTCTTGGGGTTTCTGACGGTCAGTTCTTCTGAACTAAATGCATCATGATGGTGACCATCCCATAGATGGGCTCTGTCACGGCATCTGTCGGTACGGATAATCAGTCCTCTCATCCGTTAACACCCCAAATCATAGTCATTATCTGCAGCCCTGATGTCAGCAGAGATGTCCGCCTTCAAACCAGTTGAAGGCGGCTTTGTTAGACACACTAATATGTGGCTCAATAAAAGTTTTGCTATAACGACTGGGTAAATTCCTTCCTTGGCCTTTTTTTTTTTTATCGCCCTACGATTACATTTCCATTGTAGTTGGAACTTCTGGTATTCCATGGCTATTACAATGCCCGCAGAAATTAGCGCCGCAACGACGCTTCTAACATTCTGGGCTCCAGATATGGACCTGTTCGTTCCAATAACGTGAGGAATCAGGATTTGAACTATCTGAGATTCATTCTGATCATTTTCAAGCCTGCTCTGGGCCATCATAATCGTTCTAAATCTCTCACCTGTGCGCCTTTATGGAGAACTCGAATTCTACCTTGCTTTTTGTAAGGTGCGCATTGGTTTCTAGGAATCCCAGTAAACATCTACCTATTTCGAGTCTCACTCTCACTTAGGTCGCCTTCATTCTCGCCTTCATCGTCGCAGGCCTGGTTCTGGACGTGACCAACATTCCCGGACAGGGGAGACTCGGCTTCCGTTATTGGTCAGAACCTTACCCCGTTTTTCGCCAATACATAGGCTCTGGGTTTGGGGGCCATTTCCTTGCGTTCTGGACAACTATGATAGCTGCCGCATTTGCATATGGCAACGTACAAGTCGTTGCAATTGCTGGTGCTGAAACCCGGAATCCTCGCTCCTCTATCCCGGTGGCTCTCAAGCAGACCTTTTTCCGTGTAATCATACTCTACGTTTGTTCTATGCTTGTGGTGTCACTGTTAGTCCCAGCTAATGATGGGAGACTTGCAGCCCCTTCCGGTAGAACAAATCATAGCCCATTTGTCATTGCGTTTAGCCGTCTAAATATCAAGGTATTTATAGATACATTCCTTGTTCTCTTTGCAACATGCTTGACATGTCCATAGGCAATTCCATCTGTCGCCAACGCAATCGTACGAACAAATCTATCTGTTTTGCATACCGGAATTCACATTGCAACCACACAGATATTTACGTCCGCGTTTAGCTCTGGAAACTCGTGCACCTTTCTGGCATCGCGTACCCTTCAAGGCCTTGCAGCCGATGGACACGCGCCGCGTATATTTCTCGCATTGAATCGGTTTCAAGTCCCTTATGCTGCAGTCGGGGCGTCCGCAGCATGGGGTTGCGTTGCCTACTTGAGCTTATACCATGGTGCATCAAAGGCGCGTTCATCCCGTACCACTTAGATCACTTGATCTGAAACGCGCAGGTTTTCTTCTGGCTTGTTGCCCTTGTCACGACGTCTGGTATTACATCTTGGATTATCCTATCCGTTACATACATACGATTCTTCTACGCGCTGAAAGCTCAAGGTATCCCCCGCAGCCGGCTTCCCTATAAAAGTCCATTTCAACCCTTTATTGCTGTAAGTTGGTGCAATTCCTTCTACGTATTTCCATCGACAAGCAACGATATAGTTTTATGCAGTGATTATGAACACCCTCGTCTTGGTATTCAGTGGTTGGACCTCATTTGTGGGTGGCTTCAACGGCACTTTGTTTCTCACAAACTATCTCAACTGGTTAGTGCAACCTAAATCCCACCAGTCCACAACCAACGATACACTTTTGAAGCTTCACCTTCCTGGCAGTTCTCATCACTTGCATATGGGTAAACAAGGACGGATTGATCCCACTAGAAGACATCGATTTTACAACTGAACTGAAGCTGATAGAAACGGAGGCAGTCCTACGAGATGACAATTCTAATTTATACGATCATATCCTTAATACCTTGTTCTAATAAAATGGCTCTTCCACCAGGGACAGCCATTGATGGAAAAGAACTAGAACGACGACAGGTTAGCAAAATCGCCGGCAACATGTCTTCATACACGAGCAGAACTGTTCCCGTTTCCAGAGCTCTTACCCCAGACCCTACTCAATAGTAAACACAAGAGATGCTCTGGCCCTGGCGTGCTTGTGATGCACAAGACGCCATTACGTTTATCCACTGGCTGAGGTTTTGTTTCAATTTCAACTTGTGCAGGTATCGCTTTGGCCCAAGGGGCAGTCTCCATTCCCCATGGGCTCTCAAGCTGCTTTTGAATTGCCGCACGATTGGCTCCAGGAGTATACGCTGACAAGTCGTCACGTCGATCGGTAACCAACATTCCACGTGTCAATTCCCCCATCCTGTGGATCTTTCAGAGGTCATAGGTTTATCTCTGGAGTCAAATCATATCACCTTTCGATGTCAAAAATGCGACGTTCGGTCTGCCAGCCTTCCGACAAACGATTATCTTTCTGGGGTGGATTCTGGATTGCACACCAAACAGCCACGATGTCGTGGAGCTCCATGGCATCTTTTCCAAACTCCAGCATAATCTCCCGGGTTCTCTCGAAGAAGGAGCTTGTAAAATGCACTAGTGGATCTTTATCTCCTGAAAACGATGGTGTCCTGGACGATTCGAAATTCGGGTCCACCAGCTGCTTGTAAATAGGGAATGGTATTTCATGTGGGATTGTGATGTCTAGAGGTAGGAGCAGGAAGCGGTCAAGTGGTAGGCCTCCGTCCGGCGGGGTAGCAAGCAGGAGTTCTTTGACTGCAAATGGGTCGGCAAAAAAATTGACTATGCAAAC
>JASFDG010000001.1:15672-85508 GCA_036937095.1 Phaeolepiota aurea
ATTTAAAATATTCATATTCATAGAGGCCAGATGCTAGTACATATGTGGTATAAATTTTGAGCCAACAGCCTTCCCTACTGCTTCAACAAACATCAAAAAGTTGGAAAACACCAGGGATGCGACAGTATGGGCTCTGTTCAGCATTTCAACCGAAGCAAACATCTGTAAATGCACCAGGACATTGCCCAACAACGTCTGCAATACCCTTGGCAAGTGGCGAGACAAGGCTCTACTTCTGGGGATACTGTACAGACAACTAAAGCCATCTCACCGATATTCAACCAGTCGGAAGGATCTGTATTTGCTAGGTCGCCTCCATGTGGAAGTTCAAGACTCTATTTCCTCAACTAAAAGGTTGTGCATCTCCCCACTAGATCCCCCACTCCTAAGCGCGTAAACATAGATGCCGAAGCTCTAAGTAGCTCGATTCAAATTCGAAACACGTTGATTGCTA
Organism: Phaeolepiota aurea; assembly: GCA_036937095.1. Lineage (NCBI taxonomy): Eukaryota > Fungi > Basidiomycota > Agaricomycetes > Agaricales > Squamanitaceae > Phaeolepiota > Phaeolepiota aurea. The sequence goes on from JASFDG010000001.1 coordinate 16,127, forward strand.
AACGGCGAGGAGAGTTAACGGTATCAAGACCCTATAGATCTACAAAGAAACCAAGGTCGTTTCACCTTGAAAACTCGGCAACGTGTCTCAATACTGACGGCTATTCATCCATAATAGTCAAAAAAGTCGCGGTCATATTTCTCCGAGAGCATATGAATTGTTCTATTCTGCGTTCGTCTCCACCCATCCTCATTCTTGGTACAGAAAAATCCATGTGGAGCCAAAATCGCCTGATCGGCTTGCGACAATGCTGTATACAGGCAAATTCCAAGAACCAATGGTCAGGTAGGAGGCTCTTGCGCACATGGTGATTATGCGGCTATTTGATTGTCGCTGCGTCCATTAATTCGGTCCATTATTTCTCAGCCAACGGCGATGTTTAGCTGCGTATGCCTGGGACTTCTCAGCAGTTGTGGTAAGTGTACCAAAACCTTGAGCACGGCCTCTATTATACCCACGACTCCGGTTCAACATGGGTGACACTCGAAGCGTGATCTCCCGGAATTTCTCTCCACGTCTATTTGCAGTTTGCGTTTAAAATGGCACACGTCGTGACAGGGAAGCTTATGAATCCCACCGCTTATTTAAATTTAGCCGCAGGCCTCGCTCCTTCCTACATTATTCGACATTGCAACTGTGTTCCACGAATTGATACGGTCCCGATAGCACAGGAAACGCTTTATCATTGTCTCACACCAAAACTTGAGGACCAGGCCATCCAGCAGTAATTTTTAGCTATCATTCACAGGAACGGCGATTGGACACCATATGCCTTTTGCTCTTTTTTGTCCCAGATTTTTTGAACCCTTGGTCCTATAAAAGCCAACCCATGGCGACCTAGGATGAGCAGGATCCTCAGCACTTCGACTCCTCTAAAATCATGACCTTCAAATATCTCACAAAGTTTCTTCTTTTCCTCGGCGCTGTGCAATTTGCCTCAGGTTAGTTAATCTACAGGGCCACTTGTAACAGGGACGTTGATGTCGATATCCAACAGCTGCGCTCACGAAGCGAGTTGCATGCCCTGACGGCATTAATACCGCAACCAATGCAGCCTGCTGCGCGTTGTTCCCCGTTCTAGAAGATCTTCAGACCAACCTCTTCGACGGCGGGGAATGTGGTGAAGAAGTCCACGAGTCTCTGCGTTTGACCTTCCACGACGCTATCGGCTTTTCTCCAACGAAAGGGCAAGATTCTCATCTCACTTTGATTTTCCAACGCTCATTAGACCTTTCCGTGCAGTGGAGGAGGTGCTGATGGGTCCATCGTCACCTTCGACGACACTGAAGTTGCATTCCACGCCAATGGGGGTATCGACGACATCGTCAACGTGCAAAAGCCTTTCATCGCAAAACACAACTTAACGGCTGGTGACTTGTTCGTATAGTTTCCCTCAACAACACGCTCCCAAAGCTAATTCTGTTTTGTACTCCAGCATCCAGTTTGCTGGAGCTGTCGGTGTAAGCAATTGCCCAGGCGCGCCGCGCCTGAATTTCTTCATGGGCCGCCCTCCCGCAAAGGCCGCTTCCCCGGATCTTCTTGTCCCTGAACCGTTCGATACCATTACTAATATCCTTGCTCGCATGGGAGATGCTGGATTCAGCCCTGCTGAGGTTGTTGCACTCCTCGCCAGCCACACGGTCGCTGCAGCCGATCTTGTGGATCCATCCATTCCAGGGTATATCTGAATTATCTCACCGTCATTCCCTTCAATGTTGCTCAATAGAGCGTATACAGAACTCCCTTTGACTCGACTCCCAGCTTGTTCGATACCCAAGTATTCATTGAAGTTCAGCTCCGGGGTACGATCTTCCCAGGGTACGATGCCTCTCTTTGTATTCCCAGACTCACATTAAATGCACGAACAGAACTGGAGGAAATCAGGGTGAAGTCGAATCCCCACTCAGGGGTGAGATCCGGCTCCAATCTGACCACGACCTCGCCCGCGACTCGCGCACTGCCTGTGAATGGCAGTCATTTGCCAATAATCAGGCCAAGATGCAGTCTGCTTTCAAGGATGTGATGCTCAAACTTTCGCTGCTCGGCCAGGACCAGTCCAAGATGATCGACTGCTCCGAAGTTATCCCAGTGCCCAAGGCGCTTGCCACCAAGCCTCATCTCCCTGCCGGAAACACGATGAACGATATTGAGCAAGCGTGTGCTACCGCAGCTTTCCCCGCCATCGCCGCCGACCCTGGCCCAGTCACTGCCGTCCCCCCAGTGTGAGTGAACATGTCATAAAAGTTAACATACTCTAACGGTGCTGAAAAGCCCACCTTCGTAATCGAAGGGTCAATCTATGGATTATTTATTGAGTTCTTTGCCTCGTGGTCTTATTGCTACCAAGTTGATGCTGTTCACAAAATCGTACAAACAAAAGTTCTTACTTCTTTGATACGCTGTGTGATGTAAATGATACCGCATTTAGTTCTGTTGTAAGCTGGCTGGTGGTGGCTTCTCTGCTAATCACGCCTAGTGCGCTTGAAACAGTGGACCGAAAGTAGCATATTTCGAGTTAAAAGGCACAATGGAAGTGTGAATAGAATAATACAGGGTTGAATGGCTGCGATTTGCAGGACAAAGGTGAGGCTATCCAATCCGCGCAGTCCAAAGTGATTCAAGACAAATTCTTTCGTACTACAAGAAAGCGTCGAATGAGGACAGTGCCATCTCTTATCCGACGAGGGGAGCACGTTCCTCATCACTTAGGGCAATCCTGCCATGGCGCGAGCGCAGACCTAGGCCTACAGCACCCTTGACCACCCATACAAGTGCAAGGATGGAAAAGGCAAGCGCAGACCAATGAACAAAGCCAGAACTTGTTTGATGAGCGAAAATGGCGAAGAGTGACCAAGCGATAGCAATCGAGGCAGGGAGGTCACCCTCAGGTGTAGAGAATGCGTATGTGGCCGCTGTTCCCTCGAGGAAGAACCTGAGTAGAAATCAGCAACGTGTCGGCAATGAGGTTGTATCAACGGACGCACAAGGCCAGGAAAACGAATACTTTAGTCCACACACCAGCCCCATGATGCAGTGAATTAACACCGAATGCCTCAAAGGCAGTCAAGACTACCAAAACAGTAGTCCAGCCGTGATAAAGTGAAAAAGGGAGGTGAATGAAAAGCTCATCCGTCAAGCTCTGCGCGGAGTGGAACTTCTTCACAATGTAATAGATGTGCTACATGGCATATGATGCTTAGTTTCAGAGTAATGAAATTATAAGTGGACATACTGTGACGGCAGAGCTGACAAAGAGGGCAAAAATGAATGCTAGAAATGTTAAGCATGTCAAATGTTCAATCAAGATGGTAACGTTACCTATAATATAATGATGTGAAGCCCAAAGATTGATATAGATGGCATTGAGGATGGCTAGAAGGGGGAAACGCCACGAAATGCCGTCGACGATGGTCTGCTTTCCTTGGGGGAAAAATTGGTAGATGATGGTACCAAGCAAGAGGACATGAATCAAGGACCTAGAGGGGGTTAACTCAGAGTAAAAAGGGTAGACAATAATTTACCATATGAGAAAGGCCCACGGGGCTGGAGTGAGATATGTCTCCTTGCCTGAATAATAAATGGACGAAGGCGCAGCAATGGTGTAGATGTTGGACCCCAAGAAGACAAAGTAGACAATGATATTAACGATTTTGAGAAGGATGCCATCTTTCCAGGAGTCGTTTGCCATGGCTGTTGGGAGAAAGGAAGGGGTGGGCAAACAAGAGGGGTTGTGTGGTATTTGTAGTTCCGCAAGGATGATGCAACGTTCAATGAGACGCCTGACATCATCCGCTGGTCAGGTGATCCCTACAATGCCTCGTTGCATTTCTTCGCCGCGTTGTCTCCACCTCTCCCACAAGAAACAGTGGCGCTGCCGTTATGGACGGGTCAAGATCCCCACCCCACAGGGTATCTCCTGAGCGGTTCAATATGGGCCCAGACAGTGGTGGATTCCATAACTACCTATTCTTATTTGATTCTTATCGTGCTTTACGTGCATTTACACTTCCATAGCCGTAACGCTCTGCCTTTGATCAAATTGCATGGCGAGACAACTTGAATTGTCTACCTTGTTAGTGGTACTCAATTCCAAGTGGATTGGATCAGGATCGACCACATCCCAAAATGGGCAGTTCGAATGCCAAGGAAATTTGGTGTGTCTCCCTGCAAAGACACATGCTACCTTCACTCTCTTTGTTGCCTGCCACTGGAGCTACATCTGCTGTGAGGAAGAGATATTCACGTATGAGAAAGGGGTGCACCATTTACCAGAAGTCAGTTGGCACCACTGCTGCATCAAATTTGATCATCTGTTTTGGGGCCGGGTGTTGCGATCCACTTTTCGTTTTGATCTGAATAAAATTGAGTCCCTGTCTACTCAGATTATATGGTCCTTCGGGGCGTGGGTTCGAATCCCACTCTCGTTATGTTTTTGTCTGTACCAATTCTTGGCGGTGTCTATTTTCAGGCTCTTGTCGCTTACGCACTGGGTCCTTTCATTATGACAGTACATTTGGTGGAAGCCACGGTGGCTGGACCTCCATGTACAAACAATAGTCAATATCGTCTCCTAGTTGTACAGTGATGTCAATCAAGGCGTGTGCCAGCTGCGCGAAAACGTCTAGCAACCCATTTAACTTCCTCCTCACATGTGTGGATTGCTCATTGCACTGGCACCACAGTAAGCCCTTCATGTTATCTTTGACTTGTTCAGTTGCCGATTTCCAATAGGGTGTCACATCCCTGTTGTCAGTGATACCGAATTGATCGCTAGAGTACATGCACATAACAAAGGAGATCGCAAAAATGGTCTGGATGCATGGAAATGCGGCCGTTGCCTCAAGGGCAAGGGGAGGGCAAATCCGCAATCTGCTGACCCTTCAGCAAAGCTGCCAAATCTCAAGAGTGTCCTAACATCTGGCGTTGGCCCTTATGCTGAGCCTAGATCGGAATCACAAAAACCCGTTCTCGATGTGGCGATCCATAAAGGGGCTGGAAAATCCAGGCGCCCAATGACCCCACCAGTGGATGGTGATGACCCCATGATGGTTGACAGTGACTCGCCCAAATCTGCGTTTATGAGCCAATCCCCCGCTAATTGGACTAAATCAACACCGAATGCTGCATTTCCGGACAACGCTACGCTAGTCCAGAAAACTCGTCAAGGTCAGGGTGACCTCCCAGTTCCTGTGCCAGACGATGGTGTTGTAGTTATGGTAGGACCCTCATCAAAATCAACAGTCATAGATCTCACTTTATCGAGTGATGATGATGAACCAAAGGCCCCTGTCCGCTCCCCAACGAATGGGACCGATGAGCTACAACCTCCCCCCTCCGCATCAACAGCCAAGTCGCCTCCAGCGCGCCGCATACTCACGACGGCGCGACGTGGTCGCCCACTATCAATTTCGCCCCGATCACTGGGTCGCCAGCGCAAATCCAGTGCTTCAGATACTAGTCCAGAGAGTGGCTCGCCGTATGATCACTCCCCACCGCCTCCCCCAATCAAAGCCAATCTGGCTCCTATGTGGCTTCGTGACCGGTGGGCACATTCTGATGCAGACATCTGGTTGCGTGCACAGGAGAGGAGGACAGCACCACAACCTGCGTGTAGACGGCGCAAACTTTTCGCTCACCCATCAGCTTCATCTAAGGAGACCTTCTATTTTTCTGATTTGACCTGGATGAAGGAACACAAGTCAGACGCAACTGGGCAAGGTCAGCCCTAGTGAGTGTTGTGTGTCGTGATTATGCTAGCATTGGTCTTAATTGTCATTGATAGGGAGGTTTGTGCGTAAAAATACAGTACGATGGGAACTGAATAACATATGTTGACCTCTGGCTAAAGTTCGTTGTGGTCGGTAGCCCAGGAATCACCTGATTCCGGCGTTGATGATTTCGGGTTCCCTCCATAAAGCTGTGATGTGGTGACGTTGACCGCTTGTTCGAGCCCTATGGATAGGGTATTTGGTCAATATACGTACAGATAAACCTACGAACGGAACGGACATACCAGCTAGTTATTCTTCCAGTTCCTCAAGACTCGCGGATTTGCCTGCATCATCAAGCCATGTGATATTCTCCTTGGCAAACTCAAGATTGATGCTCTTGTCCTGGGCGGAAATTTTGCCACCCAGACCCTTCTGATCGCCCATCTGCGCCTTTAGAGTATAAACCAAGTTTGAGACTGAATTCAAGGTCTCGATGCGCTTGCGCTGTGCCTCGTCGTCTGCCACGAACCTTTTACCCTCAGTAATCATGCGCGCCATCTCCTCTTTCGACAATCTGTTTCCACCGCTGATGGTAATAGATTGGGCTTTCCCACTGTTTCAAGAAAGTAAACCCAGAGAATGGCCTCGGCTGAATGGTTATAACTCACGTTCCCTTGTCAGCAGCAGAAATTATTATGATGCCGTTGGCGTCAATGTTGAAGGTGACCTCAATTTGGGGTACTCCTTTAGGTGCAGGGGCGATGCCTGTCAGTTCGGATTGCCCAAGGAGGTTATTGTGTTTGGTCAGTGCGCGTTCTCCCTCGTAGACCTTGATGTTGACCACTTGCTGGCTATCAGCTATTGTGGAGAAGCTATGACAATACCCATGAGCTTAAAGCATGGCCTCTAAGGGACAGCTTACATCTGCGATTTTTTTGTAGGGATGGTTGTGCTGCGCTTGATCAGCTGAGCAAATACGCCGCCAGTGGTTTCGATGCCGACAGTAAGGGGATTGAGATCGATGAGTAAAATCCCAGATCTTCGAGCTCAACACCTGACAAGGACCCTGCATGAACGGTCGCACCATAAGCAACCGCTTCGTCGGGATTTATACCCTTGGAAGGTTCCTTCCCAAAATAATCTTTGAGAAGTTGTTGTACCTTTGGGATACGCGTAGAACCACCAACAAGGACAATCTGCGTTGTGGTCAGCATGGTCAGCATAGTGCCCGTGTTGATACCAATAATGGGAAAACTCACCTCATCAACCTGCTCCTTCTTGACACCAGCATCTTTGAGTACCTGTTCAACGGGCTTCATTGTCCTTCTAAATAGGTCCACGTTGAGTTCCTCAAACTTGGCCCTCGTCAGCGTTTCGGAGAAGTCATTTTTTCGTCGAAGCCTTCAATCTCAATCTTAGCACTCTGTTGCGTTGGGAGCGTCCGCTTAGCGTTCTCAACGACCTTCTTCAGTTTGCCCATGGCTCGGTGGTTTGAAGTTAGATCTCGACCGTCATGTTTGGTTTTGTAGGATTGGATCAAAAAATCGATGACGCGGTTGTCGAAGTTTTCACCACCTAGACGGGTGTCACCCGCCGTTGCCAGAACTTCAAAGACGCCGTCGTCAATGGCATTGATAGCAGGTTTCCCGTTCTTCGCGTTGACCGAGAATGGCCAGTGTTTCATATCGTGCTTGACATCCGGATCGCTCATTTGACGGCCCATAACTTGAAGTCGTTTCACGTCAAATACTGTATTTTTGGGATTCGTGTGGAACGCATTTTTGGCACTGTCGCCAACTGCAATTGGTCAGAGAAATCACGGACAGCCTTTCGTCGTCATTAAAACTGACCCAAGATGGTGTTATCCGGGTTCCTTGCTCATTAGCGATGATCTCCACGCGACCTCCTTTCTGTAGACTCCATTTTTATACATCAGTATACAAGAAGCCAAAAAGGTACTTAGTGGTTCAAGATACGCACTACCCAACACAGGAATAACTGGCGGAGGGAAGAATACAATTAGTATGTCGTTGCATTAACGCTATGCAGGCCTACGTCGTTCCAAGGTCTGGTACGATTTTAGCACTGACACGACGACAGCTTGACATTCTTGGACAACGCACCAATGCCAATGATCGTGCCGTACTCTGGATGACCCGCTTCGGAAATGGTCTCCGCATTTGAAGCCACTGAGCACAGTAGAATAACAGAAAGGCATAAGGGGAAACAAAGTGAAAAGGATTGTCAATAGTGCGCCGCCTGTGCAGTACTTTGTCGACGAGCTCTAGATAGCTTCTTTGTTCGGAAGACTGAAGGCATTATTGTTGGCGTAGTACAATAATTATCTCTTGCATTTTATAGTCATAGGAGTGCGATAAAACAAACGTACGTGCCCTTTATATAACGTGTCATAAAATGTATCTCAACACGTAATTTACAAACATCTAACCTTTAGATTTCTAACTCGTGTAAATGACATTGATGCGGGCTTTCAGCAAGCTCATGAGTCTACATCCAAGCCTATTCCCCTACCCTCCGATGGCATACCTATAATACACCAGTACAATATAAAGTCCATTATACTTGTAAGAAAGCAATCACGATGAATGGAAATACACAGCTGCCTTGTAAGCGCGTTAAATATTAAATGCGGGGGCCAGCTTCCCGAACCTTGGGCTCTACATCCTTCTCGTACAAAGCGAAGGCTTTTCCAAACATTCCAGCCAACTTCCTGACTTCCTTTTGGAAAGCCTCTTTGTCTGCCCACGCAAGTTGTGGGTTGAGGAGTTCACGGGGAACCCCCTCCAGGAAGGTGGGGATGGAGAGATTGAAAGTGGCAAAGTTCTCGAATTCGGCCTTGGCCAGTTCTCCAGAGTGAACGGCATCGACAATGCGACGCGTGAATTTAAGAGCGCAGCGCTTGCCGCTGCCGAACTTGCCCCCAGTCCAGCCAGTGTTGATCAACCAACAATTAACCTGGTGCTTAGCCATACGTTCCGCAAGCATCTCGGCATAGCGGCCAGGCTAAATGAATGCGTAAGCTCGCGAGACTCCCACAGAAACGGATTTGCATACATGGAGAACAATGAATGGCGCACTGTAGCATGTGGAAAAGGTTGGAATGGGCTCCAAAACACCATCTTCGGTGCCCGGCGTCTTCCTGTCAAGTATGCCATCATCAGACGGAGCAGTTGGGGGGTTAGGGGAACTAACGAAGTATAACCGGCCAAGAAATGGTAGCTGGCCTGTTCAGGTGTCAGACGACTGACGGGAGGGAGCACGCCGAAAGCATCGCAAGTCAACATGATGATGTTGCTAGGTTGACGATCTACAATGCATGGGAGTTGGGCATTGGGAATGTACTCGATGGGGTAAGCACAGCGAGTATTCTCTGTGATGCTGACATCGTCGTAATCGGGGATTCGGGAAACTGGGCTGTAGACAACATTTTCGAGAATGCTGCCATATCTGATCGCGTTGAAGATATCCGGTTCCTTCTCCGCAGAGAGGTTGATGCATTTAGCGTAACAACCACCCTCAATGTTGAATACACCGGTATCCGACCAGACGTGTTCATCATCACCAATCAACAAGCGACGAGGATCAGCCGAAAGAGTGGTCTTGCCGGTTCCGGAAAGGCCAAAGAACAAAGTGACGTCGCCTTCTTCAATGCCAACATTGGCAGATGAGTGCAACGAGAGCTGGCCAAATTTGACGGGTTGCAGATAATGCTGTGACAACGGCACAATTAGAATAATCCAAAACAATTCTACGGGCTTACCATGACAGAGAAGACACCCTTCTTCATTTCCCCGGCATACTCTGTGCCAAGGATGACCATCTCCATGCGCTTGAAATTGATCTCAACCGATGTCGTCGAACTCATGCCCTTGGTAAAGCGATTGGCAGGGAATTGCCCGGCATTGTAAATGATGAAATCAGGTTCTCCGAAGTCGGCAAGTTGTTCCTCAGTTGGACGAATCAGCATGTTGTGCTAGAATCTCGAATCAATATTGAATTTTATAAGTTGTCAACAACATGATACAAACCATGAACAATGCATGATAGGCTCGAGCGCAGATAACGCGAACTTTGATCCTATACTTGGGATCCCACTAGCACAAAAGTCAGGAATGGTACATAGTAGCGATCGATAAAATTACCCCAGCAAAGCCATCAAAAACGTAGACGTTATCACGCGTATTCAAATAATCGATGGCACGCTCTCGATTGATTTCAAAGGTGTCTAAAGGGTGAGGTTAAGTGATCTAATCTGAAACACATGGCAAGTCGCACATACGCTCATCCATCTTGATGTTTACTGAGCCCCACCAAATCTCATTTTTGCTGGTTTCCTCATAAACAATACGCTTGTCTTTGGGACTTCGACCGGTTTTCTTGCCAGAAAAGTTGATCAAAGCACCGGATGAAGAAATGATGGCGCCCTCATTTCGGATAGCGTCTTCATAGAGAAGAGCGACAGGGGCATTACGCTTGATCTGGATCCTGTCCATATCGAAGCCAGCCTGGGAGAAATAGTCGAGGTCACGACCAATCACTACATCGCAAGAAATCAGTAAACGATGGGAGAGGGATGCCAAGAAGAGGGCATTGGCAGGGGGACATACGGTTGCCGAACTGCTCAGTATCATGAGCCTGAGCATAATTCTTGTGAAGGATGTGTGGGGTAACATAGGGTGTGTGATGAGGAAGGACCATTTTTGAGTGCTGTAAGTAGAAGAAAAGAGGTTATGAGATGTAGAAAGAAAAGAGGGGGAGTATATATGAACAAATAGGAGAGGAGCGGGGCAAGATCCGTAAAAGTAAGCGTGCGAAGAAGAGTCGAGCGTGACAGCCGGAGTGAATCAAATGCAAAGAACACTGGATACGTACCTGGCGCGGGACAGGGATCGCAGATGTAGTATGTAAAAAAGCACTTGGTCGCTGTGGACGGCAACGAGGGAGAAGGAGAATTCTAGATGGGGGAAAGGATGGAAAAGCAGATGATTGAAAGATGACTGAATTTATAGTAGGAGCGCGCCAGACACGGCGCATTCCTCAAACCCCCGAAGGGCAGATGGAATCTAATCCTGGAATGGAGCATGGTTGTAGTAGGTAGAACAAGCTGTAGTACAAATTACGGTTCAAACTTACCGGTATCACCCGACGTCTGTCGTCGGGTCACCGTCAAACGGGAGCACGCAGTTCTCCTCCTCCGCAATGTCAAATAGCCTGTACAGGATCCTTGGCCAACGTCAGGTCAGAGATGGGACACGTAAAAAGGTCGTCAACGCTAACAGTCTTCACTTTCACAGCCCTGAGTGAGTAATGGATGGCTGCCCTGGTATCACATGGGCTGCTGTGCCCAAATTACATGCTCAATCTCGAAGTCTTTGCTCGCGATCCGACGGCTCCCCGACATAAAAACTAACCCTGGTTTCTGACATCCAGTCCCACAGCCAGCTTAGATCGCGCGTATGGCTGCGCTAAAACGCCCACTATTATTCCGGTCCCAAGCACACAAGGCCCGAATGTCTGGCACCATGTTTCCTTCTTATTGCCCCGTTTTCAATCACCCTAGAACACACTAAAATGTCCACATTATCAGCCCCAAACGATCTGAACATCATCGTAAGACCACTGACGTCGGCCGATGTGCCAACGGTTCGTGATCTACATGTGAGTATTGTCCCAGTAATAGCTCTGCACGCGCCTCACTTCTTTGAACAGGCAACTGTGCTTCCCGTTAGCTACCCCCCCTCTTTTTTTCTCCAATTGCTCCTCATTCCAACCCGAATCTGTTTGGTTGCTCATCGTCGCTCAATACCCACCGCTCCCATCGGCTTCATCTCTGCTGCAGTCCAGCAGCCTCTTTCGGTCTATAATCACGAACCTCTCAAGTCTGCAATTGCCTCGCCTCTCTTCCCATCCAGCCCACGATCCAAGCCATTTTCGGCTTTTGATTTTAGTCTTCCTCGTCTCGAAATCCTGACGCTTGGAGTATTACCAATGTATCAAAGCCGCGGCCTTGCACGTTACCTGATCGATTGCGTTATTGAGGCCGTGAGTGGTTCCCCTTCAAAAGGGATCGACAGCCCAACTTTCATTTATGCCAATGTTTCTACGACCAATACACCCGCCTTGCACTTCTACGAGCATTTGGGCATGCAGGTGTTGTCGGGGACAATCAAGAATCTCTACCGGACTTGTTCCTACGGATCTCGAGACGCGTACCTAGTTGTCGGGCTCATGTAGCTACTCGCGGATCTTGTACTTGTAAATTTGTAGCAAAAGCACGACTAAATTTAGACCATGTAAACCAGTTTGTACTTTTTGTTTTGTTTGAACCCGGCCCAAATGGCAAAACCTGGTCCAACCGCCAGGTCCTCCCTTTTCTTGCATTCATTTCCCTCGTTCTATGCTTGTTATCTCTTGAAATCCGTACAAACATCTAGATCTAGAACGTAGGTAGCCTGCGTCCTTTACCCAAGTAGCTTATGAGCTTTTGCCGCAGAACTTACATTGGGAGCACGCCATCTCCTCCACGTCGCTTGCGGTAAGAATCACAGACCTTCCATCGCCCTACCTTGCTTCATCGGGGAGTAGACAGCATAATGGAGAACTTGTACAAGGCGCGAACAAGACGCGACGGAAGCGGCCTTGGATCATGCAGATGATTATTTACGGTTTCCCTTCAAGGCTGGTGTGTACATCTGTGGTCACCACTACGCGGCTGCGGCTCTGAATCAAACACAGGCTGCTCTTCAATTCGAATGGGCATGGCAGCATCCATACAAGTCGCGACATCTACAGGGTCCTCGGGGCAAACCGTTGTTTAGTCGCACATCTAGGACCGTGCAGGCAAATATCAAGTTCGTACTACCTGCTCATTCTCAACACTCTAGATCACCGTCTTGATGCACTATAGAACAGCTCGGATAATGATATCAACCCATCCATTCAGTACATGGCCATTGCACATCAAACTCTTCACTGAAGAAGCAGAAAAAGGCTGGAAGGAAGCGACTGTCTTGTATACTGAGCCCCCTCTTCCGCCCGCGTTCACGTGTAATGTTGAACTCGAAGGTGTGGATGGAAAGTCAGGGCATCCCGGGTCAGGGCGGCATGGCCCAATCAGTGCCAATGACGGTGAGCACCAATTCTATGCATGAGTCTGCTCCGACCTGAATTATCTCCCAGATGTCTTCACTGCGGCCATTCTTGCTAAAACCACGTCTCTTTCAGCAAGCGGACGAGACCTGCACTGCTCCATTTGCAAGGGACTAGTTCATGAGTTCACAACTGTATGATTTATCTCACTGCTTCCTGGTGCCACCTCACTGTGACACCCACAGAGCCCTCTCACAACCGTCTTATGCCCCAGTCTCTCCTGTACTACTGTCTCACACATGTTTTGCCTGTCGCAATATTTCCTCGCCGAGACCGCGAAGCCAGGCTTGATTCCCCGTGGCGGACATTGTGTAGGATGCAAAAAGTACACCCTATGGGGTGACCTAGTGTGCGGCTCCTATCGAAGGATGGCTGGGGGCTCTATGCCTGAAAACAGCGAAAACAACGACGATGATTCTGACGGATTCAGTGAAATGTTCGTATCTGAGGAGGAATCGGTCTCTCAGACTCCGCGAAAAACGAAGACAAAGGGCAAGGCGAAATCAAAATTATCGCCAACCAAAACACCAAAAAAACGTGCTTCTCCAGCGAAAAGAGCTGTGGAGAGCAGCCCTGGCGAAATATTCGACCTCGATGTCAGCTCTTCCAGTGAAGAACGCGATACGCCCAAGAAAAAACGTGGGAAATCTGTCGCTATGCCCCAAACATCTAATATCAAGCCATCGCGGGGAATAGGCAAAGAACGGGAGAGCAGCCCTAGCGAATTATCCAATTTCAATGCCAGGTCATCGAGCACACCTGAGGAAAAACACGGGAAATCAGCCAGTTTGGGGCCACGGCTAGCAGACAAAAAAGAATGGCCTTCTAGCTCGAAGCGAAAGCTACATTATCTCCTTGGGGCACGCTGGGACGATCATTCCGATGAATCAGACGAATTTTTCGATTTTGGCGATAAGGCTGACGACATTGGCCTGCCACCTCCCTCATCGCCTATCCATGGCCAGGACAATATGTCACCTAACAATATAGCATTGCGTCACGCCAGAACTGGGCTTCCCGGTCTCTCCAATACAGATGATCGGCTTTTGTGTGTAATGTCGTCCCTTTCTATGTCATCGCCAAGTTCTCCTGGTTGTAGGATGGATATTATTGAAGTATCGGATTGAATTCACCTTATATATCTACGTGGCGTATTACATACAAGTGCATGGTATCTATGAATGATTTAAATTAGCTATATATAAAGAATGGCCGTGATTGGGTGGAGGAGTGCCGCTTTTGTCAGTGCTGAAGGAGTTTGTTATAGATTGTCTTGGCCAGCAAACCAACACCTGCAGTATCACAGATCACCCCGACATCAATTGAGGCCACGGTTCCAGAAACTAAAGTCCCAGAGGACACGACCTCATCGACAGAGCCTGACACAATTTCTCGGAAACCAGGAATGGGCTGTAACCCCAACCCTGCGCCCGTAACAACTTGCTCCTCCGGACCACCTGTTGAGAATAAAGAATGAGACCCGTCCAGAATTGCAACTCGATTTCCGCTCATGAGGCGGAAGTCCAATGCATGCCTAGTTATGTGGATCACAAGCTTCAGACAGGGTCTGGTGAGAAGTTCAAAGTACTTACTTGAAATTGTCATAAGTCATCCTGTACCATCCAGCCGACTTAGCAAATGTATCTAGGTGCCTTCCTTGTTGTTCTCCTCCACGTCGTATTGCCTCCAGCTCAACAGCGATCGGTAGCGTATCACGAAGCAGGGCAACGAGTCGATGAATGGAAGGTATGAGATCGTGCCCAAGCCGCAACACGCTTCGCAAAAATGGCTCTGCATCCTCATGTGGATTCATGCTCTGGTCTACCGAGGGGTGCAATAGCGACGAATTGGAGCCACAACGCGAGAAGCGCAAATTGAAATTGCCACCAGTCGGTGATAGTTGTTCTTCGCAAGATATAGATACAGTATAGTCCTATGGCATGTAAGATATTTGTTTTAGGACATGCATTGGACTTACACCTGCATAGGCAAATTCTACCGTTTGGAGATCAAATGAAAGTAGACGAATATCCTTCCATTTCTTCGCTTTCGCCATTTGTGCAACTAGTGAAGGGGAAGATTGAATTAAGCGATGTCGTAGAAACTCGTGATACATACTCTCCCTAGCAATGACAACCATTTTTGAAACCCGAGCCCATTCCTCCAGAAACTCGTCGACACATGTGTCAACGTTTTCGGAAAGAAAGGACACAACAGCTTCGGTAGTGTCATAGATAATCCTCTTTGAGGGGCGTATGATTGTACTACTCGTAGCGGTCTTCCCCAGCGGTTGTTGGACGTATTTTAATTTCACGCAGGTCACCACCTAGGCACTCATATTAACGATATTTTCCCTCGCGAAGGCGCAAGGCTAACCTGAGCTTTCTCTTCTGACCACCAATTCAAAGGGATTACACGAATATTTGGCATAGCAGCCTCAGCAGCTGGCGCTCCCGATAGTATATCGCTTGATTGCACGCATAACGCTGGTACAGAGCGAGCAAGCGACGACTGTATATGCATCAACTCGGTCGTGACAGGTATGCCACTCGTGGGATTGACGTGGACAAAAGGTATCTTCCTCAGCTTGAACTGCCGCTCAATCTTCATGTAGGCAACCCGCGCACTGGAAATACAATGCATTAGAGAACGTCGTTAAGTTGGCACAAATTGCTTACCAGCAGTAATTATAAAGCTCTCGGAGCATCTGCGTGTCAAGTTTGAATCTAGGAGGACAACTTCCAGGATGTGTTTGATATCCAGCAGCATATTAACTTACCCTTTCGAGCTTGGTTCATTGGCAGCCTCATTCTCGTGGTCCCTTTTCCGCTTGAGATTGATGTTAGGCACACTCCCTGAGAGGTCGCCTCCGTGTATACGATCGAAATCTAACCATGCAATATCCTCCATGACAAGGTTTGCATACATGGTCTCTGAGAGGACCTTCGTCGTAATGAATGCATACCGGAACTGGTCATCGGTGATGACCAGAACCAGATAATGATCAGGAAATTTGGACAACTGCACATAAAGTGTTCCACGCGCTGAGCGGCCAAACTTGGAAATCTCTAAGAGAGATTGAACAAATGCTACGAGCGCAAGTCAAGGCCACAAACCTTCAGGTTGAAAATTTCGACGTCTGTAATTTCGTAATCCCAGATAGTTCGCTTTCTGCTCTGCAAAATCTATAATTGTCTGAGTGGGCGTATGATCAATCAACCCCATTGAAATAAATGCAAGTGAGTCACTGACACTAATCCGCAAGTGGGCTAGGGCTTCCAAAAGGATGGCAGGGTTTTCATTCAGCTTGTCGGACAAAGCTGCGAACCGGAGACCCTTCCCACCCACTGTGAGATCACCAGTGTCGCGTAAATTTAGTCGTCCAGTTCGAGAATCAATTGTAATTATCACGGTTTCATCGGCACAGAGGTGCACACGAAGAGCTTGAACGCCACCTATGGACGAGAGGGTCGAGATTGTTTGACGAGACTGACATTCCAGATTGTACACACCTTCTTGAACTAAAGTGACTACTCCTTCAGGTGAGAAAACTGTTCTGATAGCGCCATGCTGCAACTGATGTTGGAACGTGGACAAGATCGCTGACGCATGCTTCTCCAACACTATCTGTAGCATCGATTCGAAGTCAAGATTGTTCGCATCCTTAAAGTTGGCTGTGAGGCCGGGGAATGGTGAAATCTAAGTCAAACGTACGACTTGGAGGGCTTCGGGTGGTAGGATTGATTCTTCATGAGGAACCACGACACCTAAGGCCCCCTTCGCAGGTTCCCAACTGGCAACAAAATGGTACCGTTCCACCTCATCAGAGGGCCTACTCTTTCCTAATTTTGATCGTGACTGCAGTCTGGATGCAACGCGTGCCCTGGGTCTATAGATAGATTGTAGTTGCCTTAAGTTTGGTGCCTGCCCTGCAATGATAGATATGGTCAACGTTCCGCCCATCAAAGGCAACTTTGAGCGGGGACGACCCGGAATGTGGACTGGAGGAGAACGTCTAAAGACTGGGTTGAGGGGAATAACTTGTATGCATAAACGACTTACATCCAGTAAGAGGTCATCATTGTTTTACGATCGGGACTCATCTGTATTCTTAGATGATCCGCCCAGCCAAGGGAACGCATTCGTTCTGCCTGAAAGACACTCTTATCAGGACCACAATGAGCCAACGTGTGGATTTACCTGATACCATAATACCTCGATTTGATAGGACAATGACATCATTTCTACCCAACAACTGTCAATTAGCTCAACTCGCGGGTAAAGAAAGCTCACGCAAGAAATTATATAGCCGCACAAGGGGTGTGTCAATAGTATCTTCGGGCAATTGAGACTTTGGAGGAATGTCATTTCCAGTCGGGAAGTTTTCTAGTTGCGTGGTATAGAATGCAAGACGAGTATTGGCCTCGTCATTAATGTGGCGCATCACGATTCCAGATGGTTTTCGGGGGAATTCTGCATAAACAAAGCAATAGAACGATAGCCATTGCAAGGTCCTGAAGCTTACCTTGTAAGCTTGTTGCATCACCACCGATATTAATCAAGAACTCGACATGAACAAAAAACCATCCATCGTTTATTGTGGCGCCTCGAAGACAGAGCGAGGCGTCAAAAAGATTTGGAACGTGGAAATGAACGCGACCATCCGCTATGGAAATCTTAAAAACAAAATACCCTCACCATAAAACCAAACTTACAGATGAAATACTGCATCATTTCTGTGGGAATCAGCTCTACCATCCTTAACCTATATTGGATGATATCTTCCATATCAATCAAAGTTTTCTTCACTTCTGAGTCAGTAAGAGGTGGGGTTGGAATGATAGATTTCTACACAACAATTAGAGGTCCAAATCCACGACCTTGCAAATATGACGAACCTTTATGCACAACGGCAGTCTAGTATATGACCCAGTTGTCAGAACATCTAAGGATGTTAACAAGTCATGATTTCGGAGCCTGGCTCTTGATCAGCAGACGGACAACGGTTCATCATGATTGGGGACCTTGCAGGATCGAGGGACACTTTAGCATAATTGAGGCCTGATAAGGCATCTTCGAATTGTTGATTTTGTTCCATAAGAAACGCAGTTATGTTCTTTCAGCAAGCGATGAGGATTGTTGTAATGCAAGTTCTGATAAAACGCACCATGCATTTTTGAACCGTCTCAGCATCTCTCGCCCATTTGACCACTGCAAACAGTTTCACAACCTGCTTCTTGATCTTGACTACCCAGTCAGCTAAAGTGCGCTTCCGAGCACTGTCCGACATATTTGGCATACTGTGTGACATTAAAGCAAGGCTACGAGCTGTGGTGTCCGTAGAACTTACGTTTCTGCAAGTTCTGATAGCTCTGCATATATTGACTGAACAACACGGGATAGAAGTTCTCCAAGTGGGGCTTGGCCATCGGACACAAGAGGTAGTTCGCGTTCGAGATCCTCGAGCACAGAGTCCGAGGCATCATTTGTCGGTATAGGTTTGCCTAGTGATGGACCAGCTTCTGCCACTGAGATATCTGCACCTTGAGTCACAATTTGTGGGCTTCGAGGGACCATTATGGAATATTCTTCATGAGAAGGAACAGAAGTGTAATAGCTGGTCAAGCAATTGATCAACATGGCCAAATATATCTCAGCAACCGCGTCCCAAATATTCACGTATCACGATTGACCGACCGTGACGTTCACTGCCACGGACTTCCATACTTAATCTTCACTGCAGCTTTGCTGGAACGGATCGCATCTATCCTTGCGATTCGTTGGCGCCCCCTGCAGAGAGTGACTTGTTTTGTCTAATTTCCAATACAATAACCAAATTCTACAATGGACTATCTCAGGACGTTGGGCTCTGCCGCGGTATCCTCTCTGGTACAAAAATCGGGTCTCAATCTACCATTCTCCTTGGGTCCAAAAGTACTGGCTGTAGATAATATATATAGCCTTTATGATGGCACAAAGCGGGTGCGCATCATGCCCTTCTCCTGTCTGAACGGTATTTCAAGTAACTGTAGGATGATGGAAGCAACGTTTCTATCTTTGAGTATGATTTCAGCGAGCCTTCAAAAAGGAATACACGATCCCTCGCTCAAAACGCTCTTCGCAAACTTCGGACAACAAGACACCCAGATGTACTGAAATTTATGGATGCCATCGAATCTGATTCGACCATCTACATCATGACTGAAAGGGTTAAGCCCCTGAATACTGTCCTCTCGACATGGTCTTCCCGAAACTCGAAAGAAAAAGAAGATTGGCTGCTATGGGGGTTGCATAGAATATCGGTATGTCCCAGAATTAGCAAGTTAGATCCAACTCATCAGATCATTCCAGATAGCTTTGACTTTTCTAAATGATACCTGTGTTTCCACGCACGGGAAAATATGTTCTGATGCCATATTTATATCACCTTCTGGCGAGTGGAAGCTTGGGGGGTTTGAGCTACTCAGCAACCCCAAAGACGAGGCTGCGATTCTATATGTATGTCACACTACTTAACTATCAGGATTGTAAAATTGAGTATGCATAGTCCTTGGGGGGTATATACCCTAATTCCTCCTCCTGGGCCTCACCAGAAGTTAAAAGAGGTGGATGGCCTTCGTTAAAAGTGTAAGCTTGCCTGTCATGCATGTTAGCATCAGTTTTGATTATATTTGCGCCATAGCGGTGACCCCGCAGCTGCAGATTCTTACGCCCTTGGTGTCCTGTTGCATCAGCTTTTCAACCCCTCACACCCACTGCCAGAAACGCTTCACCCTCCACATCCACCACCTCCTTCGTCGTCTCGTGGCGCCATACCACCCGGTGTATTCGTAGCCTTTAAGAAATTATTACACCCAAACCCTAGAAATCGGCTCGCCACTAAAGGCTTTTTAGAGTTGGGCACGACAGAAGACGGATATTTTACGACAAATCGACTGGTGAAAGTTTGCCATGGATTGGATAACTTCACATTGGCGAGCGAACCAGAGAAAAACACCCTTCTGCGGTGAGCATACTCCCAATCGACTTAGCCTTGCCCCTGAATGAGCAAAGGACTCTGAAAGATTCAGCATCTTCGTTTCCTCCCGAATTTGCCTCGTATCGCATTTTGCCATCATTGATAAAGTCTCTAGAATTCGGCGGGGCTTCGGCTGCTACCATCCTGCCCCTAGTTCTCCAATTCGGGGCTAATGTACCACCAGAAGAATACTCAACGATCATATTGGGACCTATTATCAAACTCTATGCAAGCCCTGACCGTGGGACTCGTATGGCTTTACTGGAACATCTGCCAGAATATGTAGAAAAACTCGATAAAAAGATGGTCAACGATAAAATATTTCCAAACCTGGTTTGAACTTGGCTTTTTTTCAAATCTTATTTTGTTATTTTGATCCGTTACGTTTCAGCAAACAGGGTTCTCTGATACCGTCGCCGTGATACGCGAAGCGACCGTCAAATCGATCATATTACTCTCATCGAAGGTAAGTCTGACTTCGAGCTTATAGGACACATGGCTAACTCCTTTTCAGCTCAGTGATCGAATTCTGAACAACGACCTCTTACGACTTTTGGCTAAGATGCAAATGGATCCCGAACCCTCAATTCGCACGAACACCTGCATCTTAATTGGGCGCCTAGGCCCTTCATTGGGATATAATACAAAGCGCAAAGTTCTCGTACCAGCATTTTCGCGCGCCCTCAAAGATTCTTTCGTCCACGCCCGCGTCGCTGGCCTGATGGCGTTTATGGCTACCATTGATTGTTTTGAAGTGGAAGATATCGCTACCAAGGTCATCCCAAACCTATCATTCACGATGGTCGACGGCGAAAAGTATGTTAAAGTCGCTGGTCGTAATGATTTGAATATAAAAACCCCTCCTCTGCGTAGATTGGTCAGGGATCAGGCTTTCAAGGCTGTCGAACTCTTTGTCAAGAGACTCGAGGCCCATGCGACGACCTTGGCAAGTACAAGGCCCTCCTGTACACTCCTTCTTATGCGAGCCATCTTATAGCCAGAATATACCGCCTCGACGACGAACGGTACACCTATTCCGACTATTGGTGCGCCTCCAGGCACTTTAGTTAATACAGCTGCCGGTGCTGCTGGTGCACTCGCAGGATGGGCAATATCCTCTCTAGGGAAAAAAGTAAATCCTGGTGCACAGCATAAACTTGTACTCATCTTCTGAAACAGCTCGCTACCGCGGATCTGGCAACTGCTATTACCCCCCCAGGAATTACCATTGATCGTCCGATATCGGCCCCTCCTCCCTCAAATTCCACTTCGATGACTGAACAAATTGGACAGCTCCGCGCCAAGCCTTTATCAGGAATATCGGCACCATCAACGAGCCATTCTAAAGGCCTGCAGCTTGGTGCCAATAAAGTTCCACTAAGCATAGCCCTTGCGGAGGAGCTTGCTGATGAAACCAATACCAGCGAAGTCAACCCATGGGGCAGCGATGACCTTATCGATGTGAATGCAGACGACGGTGATTGGAGTACGTACTTAATGAGCCTCGCCTCACCGTAACTAAAAATGGATGGGACCAGGTGCATTCGAAAGTGCGCCAGCCATCGCAGAACCTAGACCTCAATCACCTAATACCCTCTTGGCTACGGGACTACCCAACCGTTTAAACATTCGTACTGTAGGAAACTTGATATCGTGTGCAACAGTTTTAATATCTGATATTCCTTCAGGCGAGCAACAGCCAACTGACGCTACATAAGAAGGTGCTGGCCTCTACGGAGCGAGCAAGTTCACCACCCTCGAGGCGTTCAACTCCAGTGTCATTGCCCCAAAGTGATTCTCTAGAATGGAATGACGGAGTCGCATGGAGGTCTGAGGAACCTTCGACGACCTTCCCTATCCCATCCAGCCCAACCCCCAGGTCAATCAGTTTGAGTAAGGAAGAAAAGGCCGCAGAAATGCTTAGACGCAAGGAGGAACGGAAACAGGTTGGTTCCGCTGTCATTACATCTCATGGTAAAAGTAACATGTCATGCGTAGCGTATTGCTCTGTTAAAGGAACAGAAAAAGAGCGCCCCAAAGGGATGACGGTCCAGGTAACAGTGAGGTCCAGCGCACTAGTGTCGGCGATACTCACAGGAGCGCCTCCCTCGTCCCTAGAGATGCAATATATGTTAAATGTAATAAAAATACCCGTGTCCATCTGTGCGTCCAAGTCGATAAAGAGTCGGTCGGATACATGAGTGACATGATAATATGTTGTTGAAATCCGGCTTGAATTAAGCTGAGAATTCGAAGAAGCGCTGGAGTGTTATGACCGCACCCGAATGGCATCAATTGCTTCGTGGTGGCGGTCCCCTATGGTATCCCTGTTACAGGCCGTTTGTAACGAGGTTCAACATTGATTCAAGTTTATTCAAAAGCTTGGCATTAGAAACGGTTACGGTTCTATCAGCGCCCTTTTAGTACTTATCTTCGTCATCCGTTCTGCTAGCCAGACGATGTCAACTATCAATCCCCAAAAGGCAGACAATACGACACGTAATTTTCTTGCAGCTTTGGTGGCCAACACGGGCTTGCTCTTAGTGGAAGTTGGTGGCTTCCTCCTCCTCAAGCAGAAGCTCTGGCGAATTTACTCGCCTAGAGCATATCTTCCTCCTCCGGAGTATGCTATTTTATTGTCTCATTGAGATCTACTGACTAGGTGTACCTAGTAAACGCGCAGCGGAGCTGCCCTCCGGTCCTTGGAAATGGATACATGCTTTACTCATGTCTCCACCAGAAGATATTGTAAGTTTAATTATAAATTCATGCACAACTTGGGTTTGACAAGTCTTTTATTTCCAAGATTCATAAGAATGGTCTCGATGCGTGCGTATGATCCTGATTCCCTCCATGCGTCTGATCCCAAACGATTGGCGGATTGACAGATATATGTTTTTACGATATCTTAAACTTCTTGTTTGGGTTTTTCTAACCTTTACCATCGTGACATTCGTTGTCATTATCCCTGTCAATGCCGTTAATGTGAAGGGGTCTGAGGGAGGGCTAGATCAAATATCATGGGCTAAGTACAAAAACATAACGCTGGTCACAGATTCGATACTTACCTGTCTTACACAGCATCATCGCCCCAGAGGACCAAACTCGTTATGCAGCGCATATTGTTGTGGTTTACATCCTGACGTGTAAGCCCTCCCGAATTGCACCTCTACGTTTGATCTCTAGCATGCATGACCTAGCATCATTTTCCAGTCTTTGTGTTTTATATGATTCATCGCGAATTGACACACTTCATACATATGCGGCACCAGTTCCTGGTTAGCAAATCACATTCCCGACTTGCACAAGCGCGTACCGTGCTCGTGACATCAGTTCCCGCCGAACTTGCGAACGAGTACGACCTTAAGACCTTTGCAAGTTTCGTTCCTGGCGGCGTCGACAAAGTATGGCTATACCGCGATACCAAGCATCTCAACCAGCTATTTGAAGCCAGACAAGATGCCTGTACGATGCTTGAAACTGCTGTCGCTAGCGTGATCAAGACTGCAGTATTTGCATGGAACCAGCAAGAAAACTCCCATTCTAAGGTTGCGAAACGACATAAAAAAGACGAAGAAAGCCACATCATCGATGGACCCAGGTCTACTGTCCCATTGTCTCCAGGCCTTTTAGCAGAGTTGGTTCCAGCTGGCAAAAGGCCGAAGCACAGGCCTACTTTCTTCGGACACAAAGTTGACACCATAACTTGGTGTAAGGTAAGTTGTTCTCGTGCCTATAGCTATCAGGCTTGAATTGCTCACCAATTCCATAGGAAGAGATTTCGCGACTAAATATAGAAATCCATGACAGTAGGGCGAAGACGAAAGAGGGAGTATTTTTGGGTAGCGCTTTTATTTGCTGTAACCTACAGATGGGCGCACATATCTTGGCTCAATGTGTGAGCTATCATATGGTGCGCATTTCGTTCTGTGGCCTTGCTCGCTATTGAGCAGCAAGTTGCATTCAGCCGTTGATGATGTATCATAAATGGATGGAGGCACACCCCAAAGACATTGTTTGGCAAAATTTGGATGACGGAGCCCTCGAAATGCGTTCCCGATACGTGATCTCGTGGCTTGCAACAATCGGGCTCATCATCGCATGGGCGTTTCCTGTTGGACTCATTGGGACATTGAGTAACCTTGAAAGCCTTTGCGAGGACGTTCGGTTTGTACCATACCTCATGGCTCCAATTACTGTTTTTCTAACCCTACGCAGGTGGCTTAATTGGATATGCGAAGGTGACTCAATGAAAGGGCGCAACAGGGCCGCATCGTGATTTACAGCTTTGCTCCCGTAGTTCCTCCTGCTGCAGCGAGCATCATCCAAGGAGTGTTACCGCCAGCACTACTGGCCGGACTTTTTGCCCTGCTGCCATTTGTTTTACGAGGTAGGCGAATTCGTTGCATTTTGCACTTGAATTGTTGGTTGATTCGATTTTCAGGGTTTGCATGGTATGAATGCATCCCGCGGTATTCTCTGATCTCCGTCAGCGTCTATCGGCGTTTCTACCTGTTCTTACTGATGTATGATTATACATTTGTCTGTGATTTTTATTGATCAAACTGTATACAGCCACGGGTTTCTCATTGTTACATTATCATCAGGAATTACTCAAGGTGGGGATACAATCCCGTACCATGTACTTTGCACTCAAAAATTTCCTGCCAAGCTATTGGAGACGTTAGTGGGTTTCCCGTGACTCGCCCTTATATTGACTTTGCACCAGATCATCGCGAATCCAACACAAACAGTCCAACAGCTTGCCAGCCAACTCCCAGGAGCATCGGTATTCTTTTTAACATACATGGGTATGATGGACACTTTGATCTACTGCAATATCTAATTTACAACATCCCAACATCCAGTGACTCAAGGGTTGGCGGGCGCTGGAACTACCCTCGTCCAACTAGTTCCCCTCGTCGTTCATTATTTGCGCAAATGGTTTTTAGGACGGACTCCTCGACAGGCTTACGCGGTTAGTCTTTTGCCAATGTCCCTTTGAGTGTGTATTGATTGCTGCCAATAGGTAACCTTTCTCATGCCTTCTGTAAGCGACTTCTCTTCATCCTTTGGCCAATCTCTCATTTTAGCTGGAGGCAGATTTTGGGGTTATTCTCCCTCGACTGTCTCTACTTGCGACAATAGCTTTCGCGTATAGCGTCCTCTCGCCTATGATAAACCTTCTGGCACTGATCAGTGAGCATGTTTCTCGGATTTCAATCACTGCCATGGTAATTGTTACCTTCAAGGCTATGGGATGTTTTACCTTGCATGGAAATTCCGTTCGTAGTCCTCAGAAAAAGGGATCTTGGGCATCAAAACCGATCACTTTCACAGTTCTGACCCAGGTATTCGATCAACCAGACGAGGTAGAGACAGGTGGCATGTATTTCCCTATGGCCATAAATAACCTCTGTACGTATACATTTAACAGGTTGATCTCGAGTGATTTTACTCGTTACAGTTGTTGGGCTCTACATCGAACAACTCTGCCTTGCGTGCCTCTTCTTCCTCAAAACTCCCATCTCGAAGGCTTCGTCTATTGTGGAAGGCGCATTGATGCTTGTTTTACTTGCTATCACCGCTGGCATCCAAATATTTTTCAACCACTCATTCGATCGTATGAAAATTCCCTCTAATCCAGAGTTTCTCCTCAACAATGCTCCCATCCAGCGATGATACATTATCTTCCAATGTCGTTGGCCACTAAAAAGATGGCAAAACGATATGAGAAACGGAAGGAGAAGCATTCCGAGGCCGATGACTTTGAAGACTCCGACATCGATCTTTTCAGCCGCCATCGTATGTGCCAATGTATCAAGGACAGTTTGTATTCATGTTGATACCATGCAGGAATCCGTAGCCTGCGAAAGGGTATCAAGGTCAAAACCAAACTGTTCGACAATAAGATAGAGGGCTTAAAAGGTGAACCGCGAGGAGCTGACCCTCCTAAGACCCTCAAGGGGGATCACCAAAGCCTGGCGGGGGATCATCATGAGAACACAACTATTAGAGCCCAAGAACCAACAGCTGCATCCACAGGCACCCAAAATCAAAAATTGGACGCAGCTCCAGACCTAATCCGTCGTACATCGAAAGGTTCAACATCGTCCAAAGGCTCCAACGCTTCATCTAAACGTGGTCCCACTCTCAATTTTGACCCCGCCGCTCCAGCAATGGACTCATCAGACGACTCCTCTGATGATGAGGATCAAGACGATCACGCCTTTGATCATCCTTCGACCTATGTTGATCAAGCATGGATATGGATCCCAAAGGATCCACTTGGTATTAGCGAACTGTTCATCGTAGAACTGAAAGCTGCTGGCGTTGATGCAAGTGACGTGGGGGCCGTTATGGATGAGCAAGGAATGGTTGAAGTAACCAGGAATCCCCCAGATGAAGAATGGAGCGGCGGGCATGACCAATAGTTTTAAGAAGCGATTACCTAGACAATGTGGCTAGTCAAATGTTCCAATGGCTTTAAACTTTTATGTATGTCTTGGATTAATTCTCCAGGACAGCCTCTAGATCGTCAAGTGGAATGCGAACCAGGCGCTGCCCCTTTTGCGGTTCCTCGACATCTTCAATCTGTTGGCCGAGTCGTTCACGAGAAGCCACTATTTGTGTGGGTAAGACAGGTGTCCAAAGAGAAATGCAAAAGCGAGTGTCACAGAAGAAACTAAGAATCTCGAACATCTTTAGCCATTGCTCCAGGACGAGCCCATGAACTAATATGAGGCACACATCACTCCGATGCTCAGTTAAGACGCTTGCATACACACACCTTCCCCCGCCTTCGCCATGATGTCGCAATCTTCGCTTAGCTGCTCAAGGCGCGTTAGGTAGAGAGCGCTTGCACGGTCAAACGCGGCGACTGCATCGAATTCCTTCTTTTTCTCAAGAAGTTTTGCAGCAGCAGCGGCTGAGTTTGCGTGCGATGACAAGGACGCCGCCTGAGATATGCGGCTTGGAGCGACTGAATGCCGCATAAGCGGTTGGCAGAAACTTGAGCAAAGTGGATGGCGTTTTCTGAAAGGCGCGTTATTTGTATGTGCTTGGACCCTGGCTCTATTGGGACCAGTTAGGCTTGGCCATCACTTCAACGGACTCGATGCGAGAAAGAAAGGATGAGAGGCTACCATTAAACCTGCCACTCTATGAATCCCGCCCCGCGCCCTGGCTTCCCAAGGTGCATGACACTGCGGACCTTGGTATATCCATACCTCTCACGCCTTGGAACTATCCTCACTGTTTCCTACAATCACAGGTTATGCTGGTTTCCATCCGCCTAGACCTGGGCAAGACGAAGATGTCCTATCTGCAGCCAACATCAAGAATGGCTTCCTTTTGGAAAACCCAGTTTCTGTGCGCATCGATTACCTTTTGTGCTGGCAAGAGCTCTTATATCTCCCTACCCAGGCAGAAACATTCAGTGCTCACTCAATGATCAACGAGAACCTTCAAACAAATAATGAATCCATGAAAAAGCTGGAAGAACTCATGAATGAGGTATTTAGTCGGCGAATAGAGCATGTTCCTCCTGTGCCGTGCGTTATCATATCCTTATCTTCACCCTAGACGTCATTAATCCGTTCTTCAGACCATCAACCTTCCGAATGCCTACACGGGTGACCTTGAACGATGCCAAACGTCGTCAAGCCTGGTTCGCAGACCTTGCTAATCCAGACGTCCCCTTACACAAATTGGGAAAGAGTGTTCCCCATGGTGCGAAGGGACATGACCTTCTGGACCTTTTGCAATCCAATAACGTTGAGATATCGCGAGCTGTTTGGCTCCTTCGCGTTTTTGGTGCAAATGAAACGGTAATCCAGTCCCTTGTTTCTATTTGAGCATTCATCTAAGTTCAATCATGTGACACAGGCTGGACTTCGAAACAAACCCTCTTATAATCCAACACAATATAGCATTGAGTGGGCCACGACGGTGACTGGATACTTAAAGAAACAACTTCTGGATATTGCACTACCCAGTGCTCCCCGTCCGGGTTTAAACATCAAACAGACCTTCAAAGGTGTCTTAGCTGATTCAGACTCTCGTGAACGGTGGATATCTCGCTTTATTTATTGGTGTGTGGTTAATCTCTATGAAGTGTGGGTATCGTGTCGATTTTTCGTAGCTTGAAGCTCTTACGTTCCTTCTATTCTGAAGGTCTCATTGACCATCGTACATTTCTTGTCTGGCTTGTTCAGCAAATGGCAAGCTGCAACCTTGCACAAGCCGGATTCTTAACGAGGCTCGCAGATGAATATCTCGATGATATCGTGACAAGTCGACCACTGTCCCGCCACTTAGTTGATGCTTGTTTATCCAAATACGCCGAGGTAAATTATTTGAGTACGATTAAGCCCTTCTAATCCTCATCAAGATGTGTGCAACGTCTGCCCAAGAGCACCTTTCGAACACGGAAGATCTACTGAAGATGATACTCCAGGTCGGCCTAGTTCCACCCCCTCAAGGCAATGACTAATGTTGCATGCAGAGAGTATGCCTGGCTATGCCGGATGCTTTCATAGCTCCTCGACTTTGGATGATGCATTCATCACTGTTGAATACAGTAATGACTGAGAATATAATGGATCATTCAAACGACAGATGCATCGAACAAAGCATTGGAAATCTTCAGGAACATCTTTTGCAGAACTTCTTGGATATTAAGAAGCGGAATGAAGCAATGCTATTCTATCATGCTCCTACCCAAGTGTCTGTGTGGCTAGGATCAGCTGTTTCTGATGTCAAGGTGCGTTCCTGCATGGGGTAGGGTTACCTTATGGTCACTGATTCCATGCAGCTCTTGAACTCCATTTCCAGCGACACTGACATGAATGCCATCACGTTTTTTGGCAACGTATCTCATGACGCTCCAGAATTCAAGGAAAAACTTGATTTACTCCTTACTTGGAGTGTCACTCCCCTACAGTTCGGCGACCATCGACCATTTGCAGCTGTAACCCTTATACGCATGTGGCGAGACCAAGCATGTGATCGGGCCTCTCGACGGGATCTTTCCACCCCTAACGAGTTTCTTCAAGATCAATTATTCGACTGGATAGATTGCTCAGACGTAGCAGGGGAACCCAGCAATATCAGAGCTGTTGCTCTAGTGTATGGAAAGCTCGTCAAATTTGAATTGTTTTCTTATGCAACCTATATTCAACGGCTGATCGCCCGTGGCGAACCTGGTATCGCGCATACAGAGGTCAGTTGATATATTTGCGCTAACGTCAGAATCTGATCCTCATTTAAGGATGTGGAGTCACGACATCGACGGTTCTTAAGCTGGTTCCCCTTGTTTAATGCGACGTCTTCGTTGAACAACCAGCGGAAAGCTACTCTATACGGAGTACGTACCAGGGAAATCCCCGAGGATTCGACCGAACGTGAAATTCGGAAAGAAATTCGATTACTACTACCAGAGATTTTCGGAGGTACGTGATGGCCATCCCACTCTTATTGGCATAATTGACACAATAGCTTAGGAGACGCCAAATGTGTTGTAAATTCAACGGACGGCCTTCTATCGCAGTGCAACACACTCGTTATAGCCTCAAGATTCGTACAGGTCCGGACATTCAGACAGTGGTTGCTGCCTCTCCTCCAAAAGCAGATTACAAAGTCAGTCAAACTACACCCATCCGTGTACGAGTATTGAGCTAGTTTAGTCAAGTAGTGTCTAATGAGCAGGACCTTTGGAAGACTTATTGTCTATCAATCGAATTAATGGCTTATGCCAAATGCTTTCACTCTGCCCTTGATGTAATTGTCTTCCGCCTTCGCGAATTTAGAGCATAAAAGCTGATAGTTCACACAGCTTACACTTTTCACGCTGAAGTTCGCCATAAGTCCAGAGTTGCTCGTCAGAGTGATTGACACCTTGCACCGATATGCCGCTATCTGGGCATGCATGGACATGAAAGCAACGATTGTGGCAGCCCTCGATGCCGCACATCAACTCTGGAAAACTCGTGGACAATCAAGGCCTCTGCTCGAAGCACTGATTGAATTGGACCAAGGGCGGTATCTGCTACCTGCCTCCAGGGAACGGATTGCTTCGGAAATAGCGAGCTTCACACATGTAAACATTATTTTCTTCAGATTACTGTTTTCTTTGACGATGCTCGTCAGGCATTGCAACCTCCCACTACACATCAAGAAGTTGTACCTGATGTCCTTCCTGAGATCCTTTTGTTAGTCGGTGATCCTGATGAAGGGGCGCCGTCATTGCTGGCTAATGGGCTTTGGATCAAATACCGGACATCTCATGAATGGGGCTGGAAGGTTTGGGACAATACTGTCGCGAGCCTTCGCCAAGTCCCGACCGTCACGACCGATCTCGCTGGTCGGCGAGTCTGTGCTCTGAGATATGGCACATTCCTTTGGCACGTGGATCAACATATGCCACATGGTATTGACGCAGACGTTCTTCGATGGTTCTTGGGACCTGGCAAAAGTGAAGTGGTTGCCTTGAACTCTGACGCTTGGGATGTCTTGACCGTTGTATTGCTCTACCTCTCTGTTCATGGAGCCCTAAAGACAACGACGATACTGCGGGGTTTGGTATATCCAGCATGGCAATTAGCAGCTTCGTCGGGACAAGTCGGTCGTGTTCCCGAGGTGTATCTTCGGGCTGCGAACCATTTATGTCGACAATTACTTCTACAAGATATTGGGAGCGGGGAGATCATGCCCCCAACCGACCTTTACGACATCCAATGCATCCGCACACGCCGCCAGGCTGTTTACCAGGAAGCACATTTTCCCTTGCTTGCTGCGAATATTCCCGTTCTCATTGCATTGGAGACCAACGATGACATATCACAGCACCTCCGAGACGAGACGACATCTCTCCCCACCCTTCTCTGCCGTGACCGCGAGTTCCGACAAGGCGCGTACCGGAATCTGGACGTCATACGAGAAGCTTTCGAAAACTCTCCGCAACTCATGGATACTACCTCCGAAACTTTGAGCGATCACACGATGGCAGGCCTCCGAATGATACTACATGATTCTGGGAATGGTACGTTGTTCCTTAAATCCGGTGCGTATCTTGATGCGTCCGTAGATTCGGAGTTGTGTGACTGGCCAGAAGTCAGTTGCCTGTTGAGCCCCTGGAAAATTGCCGCAACAACAATTCAAATGCAGTTTACCATCAAGCAGCTCGGGCGGGCGCTTATCCAAGAATCGACGCATGAGGTTGCAAGTGACGATCTCAACAGACTCACAATGATGCTTTTACAGCATATCAAAACTCCTGAAGAGGCTCTGTATGTTGCGGAAATGGTGCGTGGGGCAGACAGCACGGTGGCAGGCAGAGTACATTTGTTCTCCATTCATTTGTGATGCAACTCATTGTTTACTCTAGTTCATAAACAATGGATTGAAGTGTATCATTCAATCCCTATCTGAGGCCTCGTCAGATGTCACTGGGACCTCGGGTGTCTGCTTCCAACGCATCGGAGAATTGCTTCGTGTTCTTATATATACTGCCCAACCATTCCGTGAAGATCTATCATTACAGCCATCCATCGACCCTGCAGTTCAAGAAACATTCATGGAAACCATGCTTTCCCAAGCCCTGTCGATCGAGAGGGCCTTGAACCCAGCGGAAAGTTTACCAGAGGGCTCCAACATCACCCAAGATCTCGTTCTCCTCACCCGTCTTGTGCAATTCGTAATCGGATTCCGTGCTTCTTGGACTGCCAAGATGAAGGAGTCAAGTGAGAGCATATCATCTACATTTTTCAGACTCGCCTTGGTAAGTACTTTACCCCAATTGGGTTATCATCTTCTAAAAAAAAAGGGCTGTAGTATTACGGGACTGGAGATCGAGTCGATATGCCTGTCTATGCACTGCTCGTTGATACAGTCCTATACCTCTACGATGGTATGCTGTTGCTTCATCCGCCTTTTAATCCATCGATCTAACCTGCCCTCATGAAGAACTACCAATCAATCCTACAATAATTGGATTTGATCCATTCCATTGTTACCCAGATATTTCTCTTACCGACCTGCCTGCTGATATGCCTGCAGAATATCGCAGACAACTGGTCTCACTTTTGCCCATCTTTCCTGCTAATAGCACGGTCAGAAATCTTGTCACGTCACACCGCGACCAGCATGGGAATATCGTTTATGGGAGTGCGGTCGTACACCGACCCTGGGAATGGATCGAGAACCTGGGCGAACCGCCAATATTAGACCCCAAGGAAGAGGAGCGAGAACGAGAAGAGCGGGAGAGGTTAAAGGTCCGATATCTCGTGAAGAACTCTGGCTCTCTTTCCCTGGACAACTTTGGCGCGCGTCTGACTGGCGATGGGATCGTCCAAAATTACAACGACGCAGGCGACCCACGAATTGAGGGGAACATCAGAATGTTCGAAGACGGTCTATCGGCGGACAGCATTTTTATGCGGGACTGGCGGGAAAGCAGGGTTGCGCCTGACCCCGAGGATTCGCCATCGCTGGCCCAATCTGGGTCTGGTGCTAAATACGTCGGCGGCGAGCAAGATAACGGAAGCAGCTCTAGCTTTGCAGCGATTTCAAAAGTCGAACATCGGTCTTCGTCCAGAGCATCGCCATCTTCATCTGTGACTTCACGTACATCGGCGCGAGGTTCGCTGTCGTCGTTGCGTCAGAGCCCGGGCCAAGCAAGCTTAGGCCGCCTCTCTACATCGACCGTGAGCGAGATAATGGATGTTGACAGTGCCACTGCAGCCAGGAAAGCGTCAGGCAAGCGCAAGGCGGAGACACTGATCAGTGATGATGAAATTGAAATCGTCGAAGGCCCGATTGTGACACGCACAGGTGTAAACTACAAGAAGGCTCGAACAAAGCCTGTAGTGAAGCCGAAGGGTAAGAAAAAGTAGGTTGAGATATTGGGAGCACCATTGGAGCGTGTTTGTATATGTAACATTTTAGTATACAACAGGAAGGATGTGTTAATAATATGATTACTTTGTAATTGTAAATTGATGACGGGAGGAATCCATGTTGTTCAGTTTTCAGGCTAGACAACAGCATGAGGGAAAAGGCCGTCCCAAGGGCCACTCAGTGGCAAGTGTGCCTTTTCAGGAGGTCGTCTGTCAGGGGAGTGCTCACCAGCAGCAGTAGCTACGATTCTCACAATGGCTTTCATAGCGTAATCCTCCACTGGAGGTGAACGAACAGGAACCCGACAAGTAGGACATGTATATTGTGGGTGAGGGGGCAGCCTTTCTGCCAATATTCGAATGACCCTTGGCTGGTTCAGGAGTTGAGGATGCTCATGCAACATGGCAAACTGCGCATCGTATTGATGTGGGTTGTAATGTGGTGTGACAGCTATGAACTTTGCAAGGGTAGTATTAAACCAGTCTTGCAGGCACGATTGGCAGAATACATGGCCACAGGCAGAGAGCCTTTGCAGTGACGTCAGGGAAATGTTAGGTGTGGTAGTCCGAGATTTGGACATACATGTATGGTGACCAAAGCCACACGGTACAGATTTCACAGACTAGATGGTCTTCGAGCTGAGCTGGGTACTGCTCAGAGAATCAGTGTTTCGAACAAATAAAATACGCTAACAAACACACGAGATATGGCTTCTTGGGATTACTAGGAATAGTAGCCGCCTTTAGATCGAGGACTTCTTGACGAACAACCTCGAATTCATGACGCGCTCTTTTGGCATCCCGTTTGCACCTGGTGTTTTCCTGGCGGAGTGGCACAAATTAACCTAATATGAGGTGGGATAATTGTTTGAAGACGCACCTCCGTAATTCTTTGAATCTGTTTCTGCAGTCCTGGAATAGTGGGAGGGTCTTGGGAAGGAGCATCCTCGTCCGAAGAAATTTCTATAACTTCGCCTATTGGAATGAATGGTTTCCGTGAATCGGGTCCCTTCCTATTCTTTCGCCTCGGCTGTGGGCTGCGGTTGTCGACGTCTGACGATGAGAGCGAGATTACATCTTGTTGAAATGCCGAATGACTTCTGTGGCGATGAATACTGTCAGAGCGTGAAGGAGGCATGTATAATTAAAAGTTGAATTTTTGAAAATTAATTGCAGGGGTTTAAACGCTAAATCAACACGTGACCAATTAACAGCTTAAATTCTATGTTTGCACGGTATGCTGTTCAAGGCTATCGTGCCATGTCTACAGCTCCAGCTCGCCACAGATTCTTCGTCTACGCCCCAGACAAGACAGACCAAGGTACCCTAGCACTCCGTCTGTCGGTCAGAGCAAAACATGTCGAGGAACTTAAAAAGGCCACTGCAAATGGTGTTATCAGTATGTCGGGCCTCAAGTTCCCCCTTCACCCCCGACTAATATCTTTTCCAGGGGTCGGCGGGATGCTGACAACCCCAGAGTCCATGACAGCAGCTGACAAGAACATTGTTGGTTCCACTTTGATATGTGAAGCTGAAACAATCGATGAGTACGGTATACCCATGCTCTTTCTAGCCGACTTCTAATCATCAAAATCTCGAAGAGTGAGAAAATTAGTGGAAGAGGATATATATTACAAGACCGGTGTTGTAAGCTTGCCTTCACCATTCTCGGCTGCCTTTAATAATCACCCCTACTATTATAGTGGGATGCTGACAAAATTGTCATCTTGCCCTTCTTCGCTGCGACACCGATCCCTTGATTGAATATGACTGATGTATAACAGCAATTGGATAAATTTGGAACCTTTCCACCTGTCACCTCAGACTTAAACACCCCAGCACTTCCATAAACTCACACCGAACAATGTCTACAGTTGCCAAACCCTTCCAAAAATTTGTTGTTTACGCCCCAGATAGTCTTGATGCGTTGGTCAAACGATATGAAGTTCGACAGCGTCATCTCGAAGGGGTTGCCCCTAACATCAAGTCGGGCGTAATCCGTGGGTGTCAAACCGTTTTGCTTCGCACAAGTCCCCGATTGAAAGGGATGCAGAGGTTGGAGGCTTGCTTCTTCACCCAGATCGACCTGAAGGGGGTGACATGAAGCCCGCCTTCGGCTCGCTTATGATCATGCAAGCTACAAGTCTGAGCGAAGCCAGAGCCCTCGTCGAGTCTGATATCTATTACACATCAGGGGTTGTGAGTGCTAGTGTCAATCAAGGCCTCGACCGTACTCCATTAACCTGCTCTATGCGTCCGTTTTACTTAGTGGGATAAAGAGAAATTGCTTATCCTTCCTTTCCTATCTGCTACCCCCTTCCCCGCTTAACTGGTTCCAAGGTCAGAAGCATCAATTAGTGACATCGGCCGTTTCCTGTTCGTGGAACTGGCATCGGTGGAAATGACCATGTACATATACAATTCCGGTCGATAGAAATACACATTTCCGGGTTGTGCAGATCTTGATGACACTCATATAGCCGGAACATCACGCACACAGGATCATTCCTGACTATTTCCATATTTACCACACAGACTTGTGGTACTTTCTCTCAAAAGCCATGGCCCTCTATTTAAGCCGTGCATTTCTCCGTTCCCCGCTGATACTAGCTCAGCGTCGTCGTCAACCGATACCGCCGTCATTGACGAACTTTGCACGGCTCATGTCGTCGACGCAATTCGAACACATATTGACGTCACGTCCCGAACCGTCTGTTTTCCTGATTACGCTAAACAGACCCAAGGCCTTGAACGCGCTCAGCACACCTCTGTTCACCGAGCTGAACAGGGCGCTTTTGGAAGCAGACAACGATGATTCTGTCGGCGCCATGATCATCACTGGTTCCGAGAAGGCATTCGCAGGTGAGGCTGCAGTACCCCATCTTATGAATCACAGCTCACTCGGATTCCTTATGCAGCGGGTGCTGATATCAAGGAAATGAAGGACAAGCAATGTGGGTACTCGTAGTATCATGCTATCTATATTGGCTAACACTTAGCTATCGGTTCAAAGACGCGGATGTTTATAAGAACAACTTCTTGGAGGACTGGGCAGCAATGACCAAGCTCCGCAAACCTATCATTGCTGCAGTCAGCGGCTACGCTGTATGACGACCCTTTCCTTGTGCCCATTCCCCCGTCTTATATTTCATTACAGCTCGGTGGAGGATGTGAGCTCGCACTGATGTGCGACATCATTCTCGCTTCACCCACCGCCAAATTCGGCCAACCAGAAATCAATTTGGGTGTCATCCCAGGAGGAGGGGGCTCTCAGCGACTCGTACATACTGTTGGGAAATCCCGCGCCATGGAGATGGTCTTGACTGGCCGCATGATCACGGCGGTGGAAGCTGAGCAGTGGGGCATGGTGAGCCGTATTGTCGGGGGAGGGGAGGGCGAAGTTGTCAAGGAGGCGGTCGCAATGGCAAAGGAAATCGCGAGCAAGGGACAGATCGCAGTTCAAGCGGGGAAGGAAGTGGTCAATGCTGGTAAGGACCCTGTGGCAACCACGCGATATTTCATAGTTGACTTTTATGGCGCTAGCATATGAACTGACCCTTGCAGAAGGTTTGAGGTTTGAAAGGAGAATCTTCCATGGTTTGTTTGCTACTAAAGATCAAAAAGAAGGTAAGTCCTCTCGCGTCATGTCCATTGGTCGTGTATGAATCAAGAATATTACAACAGGCATGTCGGCGTTTGCAGAGAAAAGGAAAGCAAACTTTACAAACTCATAGGGAAGGAAATGTATATGGATGGGTTGTCCTTGAGGTTTGCTGTAAGTAAAAATAAATAAGTTTTGGGAGGTGAACACACATTTCCTCCATCGAATGACACTGCCAATGAGCAAAGCTTTGAATAAGGAATTAGGAAAGTTTCCTTGCATGAAACAAAGAAGGTATAGTCACCTATACCCAAGCCAGAAATTAGACGTTTTTGGCCAGGACTACCAGGAGCTGTTGCACGCGACTGCCAGAGTGCATAAGAGCCCACCCCTGCGAAGGCGCCTGATCCAATTATCCTACAAGAAAGGCATTCTCCTTGCGAGACGAGGGTGCGGTCTGCAGACTCGGAGTTGTTGTTGTTCATGGGGATAAAGCAGTTGTTATGTAATGCCTAATTTTGGGTAATGGGCGGGTCGGTAGACTTTGGGCTCCTTGACCAAGACCGTATTCCCGGTCTGATGTGATGCCAGAACTGGTGGTGAAGATTTCGTTTTCACGGAAGTAGTGCTGCTTGTTCTCAGGACCGGGGGCTTTGCAAAGACAGCGCTAGCCTGGATAAACTATTCAAGGACTCCAAATCAGTTGGCTGCCATCGGTGAGTGGTCTTCCGGCAGCCGTGATGATTCTCATCACTTCGTCTATAGATGGGCCTCAATGTCCAGCCCGTGCGTAGGCAAAGTCACATGAAGCGGCTGAATGATTTAAACGTCCCAGTCTACGCACATGTGTTCTCTGGGTCCATGTTAATTTCGCTCGTCAGGAGGATGCGAATATCATTCCTCCTCCCACATTAAACCTCTTCTCTCAGTGTAGCAGCAAGAGCCTTCTCCTTGTCCTGCTTGTCGATGCTCACAATGTTCAACGCCACCTCTGTCAATTTCGCGCGCACATCCTTTAGAATCGCGGCTGGCCTGCAAACTCACGAGCACAGAGTATGTTCATCAGTCTTATCTCAATTTGTCCAACGTATAGCTTTTTCCCGGCAGTCCATCTTATTGGGCATCATTCTGGGTGTCTTTACGGCGATATACGCAATATATCGCCGCACCACGCGCATTACCATAGCTCACATCCCTGGTCCAGAGCCCGAATCCTTCCTGCTCGGTAACCTTCATCCCAAATCGCTGAATAGTACAACCCGCCAACCTACATATTTTCAGGCAATCTTCCTGAGATCTTCCAGAGCCAAGCAGGCGAGCCCGATTTCAAATATCAGCGTGAATATGGGGATGTTGTCCGTGTCAAGGGTGCCTTTGGGGTAGGTTGACACATTATTCTCTTGCAACTGCAGAAATAACACTCAGGGCTGTGCTTAAGGAGGACCGTCTGCTTATATCCGATCCTAAAGCCCTGCAATACATTTTTCATACGTCAGGTTTGTTTCTTGCATGGCGCAACCGATCATGCCTTGAAGAGCGAGAATGGAAATAGGTTATGACTTCTTGAAGTGGCCAGAAAGGACAGAAATATCTCGGGTTCTAATGGGTCGCGGCCTCCTTTGGGCAGACGGTACATTCTTCCTCTGGCGTCAAAGACGATTGCTCATACTGCTGTCACAGCTGACATCCATAAGAGACAAAGACGGGTCATGATGCCAGGGTTTGGAGGTAGTTTTATTTTCGCAATCCGATCAAATGGGAGAGGAGTAACTCTTCGACGCAGCTCCCGAAAGCAAAGCCTTCGTTCCCATATTCCGACGCGTAAGCTCCGAGGTAGGTCTGGCGCAATGTCTTTAGGCTCGGGAATGTTTAATCCATTTGAAAACGCAGTTAACAGCTCAATGGACGGACATCCTCGCCAGCTCCCCCGATCAAGCAGCAGAAATGAACGTTGCATCGTGGCTATCTCGTGCCACGATGGACTCGATTGGAGAAGGTTCGTGACGCTCGCAGTGGCTATCAGATTCATCCAATTTGGAACATTACAGCGGCATTTGATTATCAGTTCGGCGCGCTTGCGAACACTGATAACGAATTCATGAAGGCGTATTTTGGCCTCATGTATGGTCCGAAGTTATGCCCTTGCGTAGATTTGTAACTGATAATTTGGGGCAGGTCCGATACTTTAGGATCTCCTTCGCGATCATCCATTCTGATGCAGACCCTGTTGCCGGTCTGGGTGCTCCAGCTGATGTCGAAATATTCTCGACGGAGGAGCTTGGTGCACGCCCGTCACACCGCGGAACTGGCGAACGTGGTTACCAAAAACCTAGTGGAGTCAAAGGCGGAAGCTCTTCTCCAAGGAAAAGGGAATAAGGATATATTGAGTTTGTTAGGTCAGCATAAACTTTTCGCCGCAATCAACCTCATTACTCAAACCTATACAGTCAAAGCAAATGCTTCCGAGAATGCTAGTACGAGACTGACGGAAGAAGAAATGTTGGCACAGATGCGGTATGAGTTCCACATGTTAACGCAAGTCAAACCCTAAAGCCAAATGATAGGACTATCTTACTGGCTGGACATGAAACAAGTGCCACAACCATGTGTTGGGTCCTCCTGGAACTTGCACGACACCCTGATGTGCAGGAAAAACTCCGTCAAGAAATTCGGACTACCGAGCAGGCAATTTACGCGCGCGGAGGCTCCGACTTCACGGCAGCAGATCTTGACAATATGCCTTACCTGGCTGCCGTGTTAAAAGTAGGTCCCCTTCCAGCAGGGCCGCAATTCGATCCTAAAGGAGATTTCTAGGAGTCCATGCGATTCCATCCCGCACTATATCAAAATTACCGGCAAGCTGC
Organism: Phaeolepiota aurea; assembly: GCA_036937095.1. Taxonomy (NCBI): domain Eukaryota; kingdom Fungi; phylum Basidiomycota; class Agaricomycetes; order Agaricales; family Squamanitaceae; genus Phaeolepiota; species Phaeolepiota aurea. The sequence continues at coordinate 55,387 of JASFDG010000001.1, forward strand.
GCGTGATAACGTTTTGCCGCTTTCCAAACCGATAGTCACGTCAACAGGAGAGGTCATCTCGAAATTGCCGATCCCGAAGGGGATGAAGGTCATACTTTCCATTGCTGGGTATAACAGGTCGGTTGCGTTCGTGCCCTCGAAATTATTATTAAGCAGGTTTCTTATAGAAACAGGGAAATATTCGGCGATGATGCCCACAAGTTTAACCCTGACAGATGGCTAAAAAGCTCTGGCGAGAAGAAAGGGCCTACGCTCGGAGTTTATGGCAATCTGTAAGATACTTTTTCGCCGTTTGCAAGCCATTCTGCCGTTGAACTATTTCCTTGAAGCCTGACATTTGCAGGTGGAGTCAGGACGTGCATCGGTTGGAGGTTTGCGGTGTATGAAGTCCAGGCTTTGACGGTAGAGATCATTAACAATTTCCAACTTGCACCCACCCCCGATATCAAACGGCTTCGGCGAGAAGCATGCCTGGTGATGTTGCCAACTCTTGAGGGGGAGCAACTGGCAGGAGAGAACCTGCCTCTTCGAGTGAGCATAGCTCAGAGGGATTGATGTACTAAGCTGTCTTTGTCATTTGTATTATTTGATTTGCTTGGCGTTGTTTGACAAGGGCTTTGGCGAATCTTTGGTGACAGAATAAGCAGTCTACAGTTTTCTACCATTTACGCGAGCCAGCACCGTGTCTTCTTAGAGCTGCTGGTGCTGAAGAAAAAAAGTATTCAACTATCGTGATGTTTTCTCGCTGCCAACTGTCCCAGGCTCTACGCTACACTGTTCAAGCACTTCATACCTGTGCGTCAGTTTTTTCGCCTATTCCAGAACTTGACATTGACTGGCATAAGCATTCCTGCTAGAATCAAGTTCACGCCCGCTATCGACCCAACCTCGGATTCGACGATCAAAACCTGGTAGACTACTACACAAAGCTTACCTTTCTAGTCCGGCGGCTAGGTATGCAGCAAGATGATAGCAACACATTCAGGATATTAAACTGAAAGCTTAGAGATCCATTAGAATTCATGAGTCCGCCTGGAGGATCTCCCTGGGACGATGTCATGAACGACATTAAATCCATGCCTCCCTTACCACCTCGGCATTCAGGCCCCAATTCAAGTGAACGTCGGAATCGCCGACAAACCATGACTGCACGTGAATTGCATGTCTTTGACGACATGTTTGACATGATATTCGATGCCATGTCTGACCCCAAAGCTCCCAGCACGTCCAAGTCTTCTGCAGATGGTGTTGGGATTGGGCGCAAAGGCATCGACGATATCTTCTCAAAGCTGCGCCGGCATTCGCAACAGGTGCAGTGGACAGCTGATGTTGATGAAGCATTCGACCGCCAAAAGGAGATGATAAATCTCTGTCAGACTGACGAAGAGCTTTTGGCGTGGGCGATGAAGGAGGTTTTCTCACAGTCAGAAAAGTATGAGGAATCAGCGAAAAAGATCATGGCTGAATCGGCAGGTCCTGGCGAAGGCGACCAGCTGCCGATGCTACAACCGCCTGCTTATTCAAATGTGATTGCGCTCCTGATGCGTACCTTCCGAGAACGATACCAGGACCCCAATCTGGCGCTGGCCATATTCAGTCACGCACAACGTCTATCAATTGCTTCATACGTTTTTGGCTGTTCTACCGGCCCATACAATGAACTCATAGAGACGAGGTGGTCAAGTTTTCAAGATTTGCAGGGGGTGCAAGATGCGCTCGAGGAGATGGCTGTCAATTGTGTTGATGTCGATACACGGACACGGAAACTTGTGGAAACGATGCGGAGAGAAATCGGAGAGCAAAATTTGTCCGTTGACGTGAACGAAGTTGGAAGTGGTGAAGTATGGAAGGTCCTCGCTAGGATCGAGCAGCTTGTTTCCAAGCCTGGCACAAAAGTTGACCTCGGCCACAAGCCAGTCAATTCTAGGGATCTGTGGAAATCGCAGCGCCTAGAGGACGACCACAATGATAAATGGGGCTTCGATCAATGGGATCTAGGTGCTAGAGCTGAAACACCTTTCGGCCTCAAGGCAGGTATAGTTGCATAGGCTAAGCGCTCAAGCATTTTGCGTCGTTATCATTATTTATTTTACTCGGCTTACAGTTATGTTTTAGTATATAGAAGGGTATTCTGGAGTATATCATAAAAATCCGAAGATGGTATAATTCCTGACTGAAATATGGTGGATGTCGGGTAATGCAAGGTTTTGATCGCAATCATTGGTTTTGTCTTCGTGACCTCGATTTTGAAGGCCGAGGGTTTGAGGTCTCCTTGATGGCGCCCAGGCCATGGCTAGGCTTGTAGCTTGCGTCCACCTCATCGCATCTGAGGTGAAGGAGTAGGTTATATACGAATATTTGTTCATATCTAGAATGTGGCTCATGAGATGAATTACAAAAACACAGTAACATACGTACTGTGCATTGGTAAAAACTACTGTCATAGAATCCGAACTGCACCTCAAGAGATTGGGCGCCATGACCAATGCCAGATTCGCCGGTGTCATCTTGGTAATGTTCTGGGTCCTTTCCTCCAGGAACAGTTGAAGGAAACTGATGACGAACAGGATCACTCGGCGGTTGATAGTTGGTAAACGCTCCACTATCCGAATGCACGCCTCTGGATCCTTGGCACTGAGGACGCATTCATTGTACAGCTCTTCTGGGATGAGAGGATCACAGAGTTCTCGTAGCCATAATTTCATCAATGAAGCTAGGACGTGGGGGTCGTCAACTCCATCCAGGGTATAGTAGCCGCGATCTATGCGCAGTTTGAGTTCGGATACCGAGTCGTTATCTCCCGGGACGCGGAAAATGCCCTCTGATCTAGGACCACCAAGTGCGAGGATGCCGTCGGAGAGGAAGGGCAGTATGATAGGTACCTTCTGATGTGGGTAATTTCGTTCCTGTAGTCGAATGATCGCATCCAAAGATTCCCCGAACGTGGAAGGATTAAACGCGGCATCCTGGCATCATTGAGCTGACATTTTTATAATCGGAGAATTTGCGTACTGAAGCGGTTTCAATTTCAGCAATTGTCGGTGGTTTCCCTCTGGGTCCCTTTTTGGAGATAGAGGCTAGGCGTTTCAAGCAACACTTAGCCATTACATCAACACGACCTTCCTGATGATTGGTATGTTTTTGTATGAAACTCTGTAAGTATGTTTCAAAGTTTTTGGATGGAGGAAAGGTAATGAGCAGCACACATAACAATTGCCACCCTTTGAAAATGCTTTCGCTGAGGAGAACTGGTTATAACATGTTCCAATGACACAAGTATTCACGCACGTAGTCGGATTGCCAGTCAGTTGTTTCATGAGCTGGCAATATATCTCATCCCTAAGTTCACCATGAGTCAATCCTTCACCAAGGAGCCACCGCTCCTCTTCAAGAATTCCAACAAAATTTCCCGCTAGGGATACTGAGGATGAATTGATGGAAGCAACCATTGATATATGGTTATCAGCTTGTAGGCGAACGTTCACTGATTTCTCCCGTTCTCGGTCTCCCATAATATGTTGGATGACCTTGAACACTTTAACGGCATCCTTATGTAGCGGTCGGTTCAGCATGAGCAACGGAGATGTCAAAGGAATCTGCAAATACTGCTCAATGAAGGTCTAAACAGGTGACCACACTTGACTGACCTTCTGCCAAGTCATCAACTGAGCCACGGGCACCTTCCGCTTGAAAATGAACCCGCTACGGTGGGTTGAAAAATATTGACGAGCATAGTCTGATTCAGAGAATTGCTGTATGTCTGTCGCGAGCGCTTGTGGCAATGTTGGGTAATTTCTGCAACCATGCCCGTTAATGTACAAGGAATGACAAAATGCTTTGAAACATTACCCAGTGTTCGAAGTCTTGATCGACCTCGTGGATGATGCTATGCGTGCAGTTGGCTGTACGGGGATTGGTTGTCCCCCAGCCCTATTCTTCACGGGGCTTAACGCTAGCGTGGCAGCTGTGAAGGGTTAGATCTCAACGGCGTCAAGATTATGAATGAACCGACAATGATTGATAATTGGCTGCCCAATTTCTTTCCCGGAGAATTTTGGAGGAGGGCCAGATGGAACAGGGGGGATAGGTCGTTGAGGTGAGTGCAGAACATTTCGTTTATAGCTTCCTTTTGTGGGTGTACTTGGTTCTGCAGATATCTGCCCTGAATTCCCTATTGAACTGAAGTCATCCGTGTAAAACTTTTGATCAGTGCTTTGACTCGCGTCGGAGATATAGTTTGTTAAAATTTCCGCAGCAGCTTGCAGACTCTGTGGCTGTTGGGGCCGTCGTGATGCCCCGGCTTGGGGTCGGACTTGAGTCTGAGCCTCGCGAGTGATGTCGTTGGGAGTGGCTTCTTTGGGCAGGGGCATAGGTTGCTCATGATCGACAGCAACGGTTAGTGCCGCTTTTTCAGATGAAGGTGAAGGAGGATTAGATTGGTCTGTAGCATAGGGAGAGCCGGGTATGGGGGGCAGCTGAGAGCCCATCGTGTGAGGTCGGTTTACATTAATTCTCGCATCAGCAGATGAGGATCGTTGCATGGCACGAGGATGACCATTCCCAACCGCTGGACGGAGGTCATTCTGAGGGTTATTTGAGGTAGGTCCGTTACTTGTTTTTATATCGGAAATTCGCAAATCGTTGGGGCCTAATCTCGAGAACCGATCAAAAGTCGTTCGTGATAGTCTACGGCCTACACCTGTATTCTTTTAAAAACCCTGCTTTAACGCTCTTCCCATGCAAGATTTTCAAAGACATAGCTACCTGGATTATACCCAAGGGTATCACGAAACCGCTGGGCCTTTCCCATACCGTTTCCCCCGTCTTTGTTTGATAGTAATAGGGGAGCCCACCACGCGTATCATCACTCAATTCCCACCACTCTCCGTCAGTGCTCGGAGGCAGACTGTAAAATAAATTTCAATCATCTGAAACACGGCAAGTTGGAAGTGACAGACACAAAGTTCCCAACGGGTGGGTCCCAGCTAACTTGACCCGTGGCAGGGCAGGCAAAGAAAGATGTCTGCGTCTATAATGGCGGCTTGTGTTCATTGGATAATTGGCTTAAGGTACACAGTTTGCTTACCTGTGGATCGACCAACGTTACCCAGAAATTAGATCCCCATGCTGCTTCCTCCTCTTGGCCAACAACAGGTCGGGGAGTCTTCAAGATGGGTTTTAAAAAAACCTGTGGTTCTGCTCGTTTGCCTTTACCACTGGATTGTCGCGACACGGATTGTTTATCAGAGTGAGGAACCGTGATTGACAGATTTTGATTGGTGGACTCAAAATCTGGTGGCGAAATGGCGTCGTCAAAGGTTACAGACATACAATAGAATGTGCAGAAGCAGGAAACACGTTAAAAGTGAGGATTCAAGAGAAAATGGTAGCTAAACGGGTCGTAGGGTCGATTGACTTAAACGATCCTACCTGTGGCCGGTTGTCAGGGTCATCAGCCAATGACAAAAAACAGTGATGGGAAATGTATTGATGAATGTCAATTCGCTAGACTCTTCTCTGCTGCCTGGACAAACTCTTTCAATACTTCCACATCCCTGCCACCATTGTTGACTGAACTTTCCACTCTCTCATATGTCTTCGCTATCCCGTGATATATATCTCCCTCTCCCTCACCTACGAAGCCTGCTATCTCCTTCATTTCACCCACCCACCGATATGCTTTTGGCAGCATGGGCGGGATCGCACGTGTGATTCGCTGCAAGACGATCGGTTGTGATGCCTTCAACTCTTTTAGCAACGCTTCACTCGTTGCAGGCGAGGAGGCATGGGCGGCTTGCGACGCGTCGTTTAGCATTTACTGGGCGAGTAGACTTGAACCAACCTAAGATCATTGTTGTAAAAAGGCCCGTCATCCCCTTTAAAATGCCCTTTTGCGGGGTCAGTGTCAGATGCCAAAGCAGCACATGTACTAACGGCATATGTCATTTTCAGGGCGCTGGCATCTCCAACCCCCGCGCCCTCGCCCTCTAACAGGGTAACTTGTAGGCCATATTGAGTCAGCGCTGTGAAATTGACCAGTCCTTCTTGCGCGTTCGATCCGGCTGATGCATAAAAAGTTGGATTATATCCATTCGTTGGTGGTCCCCCAATGATGCATCCATCCACGAATTTAGCAGACGTGCTCGAAAATAATGCAGCGATTTCCTGTACAGTGACACGGTTCACTGCATTACAATCCACATAAACGAGTGGTGAGGAACGGACTGGGATTTGGGGCTTTTTCAACTCTTGTGCAAACAAGTCCGCTAACGAATAGGCGTCTTTCGGCGGGACGATACTCAGCACGATACTGGCCCGATTGACAATTTCGGGGATCGAACTATCCAGCATGTTGGCCTCATGTGCTCTCGTACAGGAGGCTTCAGAGCGACCCTCCAACAAGGTCAACACAGTGCAACCAGTATGCACCAACTTGTGGGAAACAGCAGACCCCATTGCCCCTGGCGCGATGACGGCGATGGTCAACATGGTTTTATAGTTTACAGAGATGATAAAATGGCGAATGCTCCTGAGAACGATATCTTTGTGATCATTACTTATGGTGTTCTTAGGATGAGTGATCACACTGGACAAAATTGGAACATGCTGGGATTGCACATGGCGTGACCACTTTACTTGTAACGCACCCGTTATTAGAACATGGTGATAGCTTAAAGGCAAAGTCTTCCGGGCAAGAGCTGACAACGAGAGAAGAAACACATCAGATTTCATGTGGCCATTCCTGGGCTCGATTGTAAGGAAATGGGATCGGGGCCTTGCAGAACTTAAGATCAATTGTCGTCTGGTTCCTCCCCCCTGGCTCTCTTCTTTTCTATTCTCTCTCGCATTACAATTTCGGCTCGTCGCTTTGCTTCAGGTAGTTTGCCACTTTTTGCAAGTGCATTGGCCAAAGCGTGGATCAGGCCTACATGGTTGTGTCGACGCAAGCTGTTTTCAAACTGGAAGGAGAGTTCAATATAATTGCCGCAACAGAATTTGCATTAACACTGACAGCCCAACCTTCCCGTTTCGCATTTTCATTTGAAATCTGGGCCATAATTTCTGCGCTTTGTCCATGATTCCTCGCTGTCTGCGATGCTTCCAGCTGAACTTGGAGCTTAGGGAGTGGGTCCTCTCGAAAAGCAAGGAGACTGAACTCAAGCTGAAGAGGGGCGTCAGATGGCGATCAAAAGGTTAACACAGGGCGACTGAACGTACTGCCCCTGCTGGATATGTATTTATGCGGGCCTCTATCACTTCTCTATCATGGTGTAAGGCGTTTTACAGAACAGCTGGCGTCAAAACAAACCTAGCTTTTCCCAACCACCCTTCCCCACTTTCTTGGTATGAGCCATGTTGGACAGGATGTTCTTTCAAGCCGTCCAATTCGTACAGCGCCCCAGTTATGGGAACATAAACTACAAAGTGGTATGCATCCTCAGATTTTCGTGGGAGACCAAGTCCGTCTAGTGATATCGCGTTTGGGGGAGATAGAGAGTTATGGGCTTCACGGAGCCAATCTGCACTCGTGATGACCAGACCACGCGTTGACGCATCCATTTCGTTCGTAAAGTTGATCAGTTCTGCTAAATGTGGTCCGCTTGGCAGAGATGGAATGTTTCCGATAGCATTCATGACTGCCAAGGTTGCGCACGCATTGTTGACGACTTGATGAGCGAAGAAGCCAGGAAAGGCGGCATCATATGTTCCTCCATTAGCGCTCACTGCCAGGTTCGCTGTACCTGGTATCCACTTGAATAGGAATATGAGAGCATGTATCGGCTGAAGGACTGCTAAAGATTCAGGGTCAAGAGAATAAAGATCGTCTACAATGAGGGGAACCCCCAATGTTTTGAGCAACTCGCTGTGACAGAGGATAATATGTTTGCTGAAACGCCATCAAAAAGAGAACATACGTGAAGACTCCGGGATCAGATTCAGTCAGTTCCCATCCACTGGAATCATCGTCGCCTGACATTTTTGAGAAATCGACCTGGGTGGTGGTAGGCTGAAAGGGGAAATGTAAATTATTGACGTGACGCGTCCCGCACGTGGTCGTCATTAATAAAATAATTTAGGGATATACCGTAGTTAGCAGCTCTCTCTCAGCCTCATGGAACCTTCAACACCCAGTGGCACAAACCTTGACCCAAAAGCAGCAAACAGAGCAAGATTTGAGCTTGAACTCGAGTTTGTCCAGTCGCTTGCCAACCCATTTTATCTCCACTCTTTGGCTCAGCAAAATATCCTGGAACAACCCGCGTTCATCAACTTTCTACAGTATTTACTATATTTTAAGGAGAAAGATTACGCGCGCTTCATCCAGTAGGCCACTAATTCAAGCTTTAAGCTAATAAACTCACTCGCCCTGTAAGCTATCCTCATGCCCTACATCACTTGGAACTCCTTCAACATCCGGAATTTCGATCAATCATGAAAAAGGACGAATCTTTCAGGGATTTCCTTCATCAGAAACAATTCGACCACTGGCGAACTTGGTTAGATCTCTGTTTACTGAGACATAAGACGCCGTTCTGAGGGGTCCAATTTTAGGCGAGAGCCTCAGCATCTGAACCCAGAGGCTGGAGATACCAGTCCGACCATTACTTAGCTAGTACTAGATACCTTAATTTCTTTTTAAACATCTGATTACGTAACCCACCTGCACCCACCCACGTGTGTGCTCGCTGGACTGTTCGATGTTTCTCTTCTTCACACATCGGGCTCGATGGATTATGGAACGACAGGCTGACGAATATTTACTAAGCGAACGACGACAGCTTCCGTCCAGGCCAATACTCACTACGGAGGATGAAGCTTTTGAAAGCGTGAACAACTTGGGGGTTCATCTAGCTTCTGTTGCAGAGAAAAAGCGGTTGTGGTGGAGAAATGCAATTATCAATACGATTTTTATCGCCTCTTGGTATTCGTATTCATACCCTAATAGCGGCCTACCTTACCAGGCTTCTTTCAGGTTTTTCTTTGCGACACTCCTGTCGGTATACAACAAATGGATGTTTTCTACAGAGCATTTCGGCTTTCCAGCTCCTCTCTTCGTAACGACCCTACATATGATCGTACAATTTATACTGGCAGCATTGTTGCGAGCTCTATGGCCGAAAAAATTCTGCCCACCACGAAACCCGTCTCGCACAGATTACGGGTAGGCAACTTTTCAATCCCTATAATACCGGACGCTGATATCCCCGTAGAAAGAAAGCCGTTCCTACTGGTATTGCCACAAGTCTCGATATCGGACTGTCCAACCTGTCTTTGAAAACAATTACACTTTCATTTTACAGTGCGCTCGTCCATTCCGTTTTTCAAACACAATCTAATTTTCGCCTCAATAGCTATGTGCAAATCCTCATCATTAATATTCGTCCTTCTATTCGCATTTGTCTTCAAACTGGAAAAGTTCTCCTGGCGGTTGATAGCAGTCATTTTTCTCATATTTTCTGGTGTTCTCCTTATGGTCGCCACAGAGACTCATTTTGTTCTCGAAGGTCTTTTGTTGGTTCTCAGTGCGAGCGCGCTCGGTGGCCTTCGGTGGAGTCTTACACAAGTTTTGTTGAAAAACAAGATGATGGGCATGGACAACCCAGCCGCAACTATTTATTGGCTTGCCCCTGTCATGGGAATTACCCTCGCCTTCGTTAGTGCTGCTGTCGAACCATGGACATCGATTTTTGGCAGCGCTTTCTTCGATGGTTTTTCTAAGACAGTCAGTACTGCGCTCTTCCTCCTTGCACCAGGGGTCATTGCCTTTTGTATGGTGATGAGCGAATTTTAGTGAGCCGAAAGACTTATCCTCTGTCTGATACTGAGTGAGGTTTTACCAGCATAATCCAGCGTACAGGAGTCGTTCCAATGTCTATTGCTGGCATTGCTAAAGAAGTGTCCACCATTACCATCTCGTCGTGGGTATTTGGTGACCATCTCACCCCCCTAAATATTACTGGTGTATCCATCACCGTTGGCGGTATGCATGTCTCATACGATCAGCGCATGTTCTCATTGGGAACCGCAGGAATTGCCCTCTTCACGTTCCACAAATACCGGAAATCCATAGAATCTCCTGTACCCCTTGACGGTCATGGCAACCCAATCTCACCCGATGAAGGAACCCTTGGCGAGGAATCTGACTACGTGCTTATTGAAGAAACGACCCCACTTTACTCACTTACACGGATAAGTCAAGGATCCCAGGAGGTTGGCCAAGCCCAGAATCACTTGGACAAAAGCTAATCAGACTTTATAGAATGTTTTAACAAAAGATGATATAGATCGGCATTCAAATGAAGTTGCCAATAATGGAGAGGTTGCACACGTGTATCGAGATCAATGGGAAGGCGATGGGAGAAGTAAGCCAGATCTGGGGGAGGGCGGTTCCTCAGTGGCAGAACAGTCAGCAGAGCTGACAAAAGTAAGGAAACCGAATGGTGTATAATTTCTATGGATGCCAATCCATTTAACACCTAACGACTGATATAGATTGCATAACCTATCAATAGTTATACCACGTTTCTGGGGGTAGGCCATGTGGCGAAAGGAAAATTTCCTAACGGTGAATGAACAAGAATTGTTTGCGGGCGTTAAAATGGCAAGGACATTGTGTCCGAGGTGTGTTTGATCGAAGCAACTTCGTGATGAGTCCTGCCGTGCTGGGCGGAGTCATGCCGTTCATCCGACGGCCTCTGGACATAAAACACAAAATTGCCAGAAACGAATATACGAGTCGGAACCCCGCGGTGATGACATGGCATGTGGGCATACATTGATGTGCCCTAGCCAATTCTTGACATTGAAAAGGGATCACCAAAGGTCCGAGCTTGGGACAAAAAAAAAACCAAAAAAACAAACAAACAAGAAAACATTCAATCCAGATTAGTCAGCGTGTTTACACAAACACCGCAAACTGAAAAGAAGAAGGGAAAAAAATTTGGGGGCTTGATGGACCTCCTTGTTCCGGTGAGTTTTATGAATTGATATCAACTTTGGATGCCTGGCTCTCATGTTTCGTCCACATGTGGGTACATTTTAGAGTAAGCGATGAAAACTGGACTTGTCTTGCGCTGATAAAGACGTAAAAACCCACGGTGTCCGTATCATAAGCGACAACGCGCCTGTTACTATCCCACTGATTGGACCTTATGACGCCTGGCCTCAGCTGGCCTCTGGCCCACGGCTGAAAAAAGTCCGGATCGTTGCCAGCAAATTGCGAGTTTTGTTGGTCGTGAGGATGGTGGGCTGTGTGAAGATTGTTAATGTTTGCTTCCTTTTAGGTCGGGTGGAGATCCGATCGGAGTAGGCGTGTTGGCAGGGCATCCTTGCTGTTGAAAGCGCCATGCCCTAATGATAGCAAACTCGTGCTTCGTGTCCACGGCTGTGTTTATAAGATGGATATTTCAGGCCGACCCATTTTTTCCTGCTCGCAGAGTTAACCGTTACTCCCGTGACCATCGCAGGCCGCTCGAGAGGTATATAGGCTAAAGCAACCGCTCTGTTTCCACTTGGTCTATCCATTGTATCCCATGGACGAGTCTTTCCAGTTCATAATAGAATCTCCGCAGCACAGCCAGGGCCATAAGAAACGCCCCCGCCTTGTCACATCCTGCGATAATTGGTACGTGGCAACTTCTACAATTGCACGGATTGTTCCTGACCAAAGGGTTCAACCAGTCGTTTGAAGAAGATCAAATGCCTTCAACCATCACCAGAGAGTAAATGCGAAGCCTGTAAAGCAGCTAAAATAGCCTGTCGGTTCAGGGATCGAGAACGGTATTTCGCCGAACGCAGTCGTGCTATCGCTGGGCCTAATATACCACCAAACTATGAGGTTGATAACTTGTACGTGGCTCACCCTTCATGTCTTCAAATTCGCTCATGTCTTGATCAACTAGGCCTGAGCAGAACCCAGCCATGGATGCATTCTCCGTGGCCTCGAGTTCATCTAGTCCCTCAATTTCATCTAATTCTAATCCACGATCTACGTCTCACTCGCCTAAAGCAAGTGGATTAGTTGCGGCAGACCTTGAGAATGGAGGAAGATACAAGTCTTATTCGCCTGACTCCCGCCGATCGACCCAACCCACCAGGTATTTTAAAAAAGAGTCACTTGCTGATGTCGTGGAGTTCATGGAACCACGTAGACACAGCAATTCGTCGTCCATATCCTCTTTTCACTCCTCTCGAGGCGACCCAGATGTTGGTTACAATTATATTCCACCACCATCCAGCCAACTCGTACACCATTCGCATAATTCGCGTTCCTCATTGCATGACTCTCGACACATTCATCTATTTGACCCAGAACATCCTCAGCGTCCTCACCCAACCTTAATGCCTCATTTTATTCAGTCATTCTTTGAGAACCTTGGTAGTGAATTCACTTTTCTTGGATATGAAGAAGTCCTTGCGGACTTTTGGGACCAGATACTTCCCCCCCTAACGGCAAATTGTATTGCTGCTATGGGCTCCAGGTATTTCCTTCATCATTGGTTCCAGATATCATCCCTAATCTGCAATTGCCTAGATTTTCTAATATTCCTGAACTTACTGTGCGAGGATTGCATAATGTCGCGGAAGCTTACACTGATAATGCCAAAGTGAGTAGTGACATTCCTGCCATGTCTTGTAGGGTTGTAACAAGCCAACAGACTATACTTGCGTCGATCGCCCACATCCCTACTATCGATACCCTACACTCTCTAATTTTGCTCTCTTGGTCAGAATACAAGAATAATAGGATACCAGGCAAGCCCACACTCTTTTCCTTTGTTGATAGAATGCCTTACCAGACTTTCAGCTTTCCGTGCATATGGCGAGATGGCTATGAGGATGGCTATGGACCTTGGCTTGTCCGACCAAAGTACAATCCAAATTCAGGCGAGCGAGGGGGAGCGACAGTGCAGGCGCGCAACCTGGGCGGCGATTCTTCATCTACATTTGACCGTTTCGTCGTGCAGGTAAACCCTTTGCAATGGTCATAATGGCCACACTTGCATCATCTAATTCCCGTCCAGAATCACGCCGGCGCGGACGCGGGTAAAATATACTTCATATGTGTTCTCAACCTACTCTACAATCTCGCTTAATATAAATTTCATATTGCAAGTTCTTGCGGCGTACCAGTTGTAGCGGATCGCCAGGGAGGGCAAGCCGACGGAGGTTTGCGTGGATGTGGATCAGCCAAAGCACAGGACTGGCAGGCTTAAGATGACCCTGAATGATGATGACAAGGACAAGCCGAGATCAACCTTGGCCCTAACTAGAAGCCACTCCCCTCCCATCTCTCAGCCTTTTTCCCCCCTTTTACCAAGACAGAGTTACTTCGGGTTTGCCGTTCTGGACACCGAAGTAGTTACAGAGATCACAGGTTCATCACAACTCTTATGTTTGGCGGACAGCCATCTGATTCCGGCGGTAAAAGGGGAATTGTTCTCACAACCTGTCACCAAGCTGGACCTTAGCATGCTCCCAATTGATAAAATGCCATGATGGTTGGAGCTCTGGTGATATCCCTGATCGCTGGCACTGTCAACCTTGGCTCGTGCCTCCCCCGGTCAGCCGAGCATCTTTGACCTCCACCAGGCGCATGGTAGGACCACTGATGATTATGGACAAGAGAGCCTATACAGTCGGTGCATACATGCGCGTAACGTCCGTGGCTGTTGCTCTTTATGAGTATGTCTGCGACCATATGCCCCTTTATCAGCGTCTAATCTAAGCCAGTTATCTCGAAACCTTTCCAACAGCCTGGCGGTTCTACAAAGAACAATGGGACTCACGTCGACTCTCGTATGTAAACCCCATTCTTTTCGACCATCTCATTAAACTTCCATTCATCATATAGGTTGCCCGCTATGCTTTTTGTCCTTATTCGGTAGGCGTCTACACCTCAATGCATACAAAGTAACTCATCATTACCAAAAGATTCATAAGTGTAGCCGTCCTCACACTCAGCAGCGTTCGTACAAGTCCGAAGGTTCTCCGTTCAAATCCATATGACTGAAATTCAACCTGCAGTTTGGTTTCTTTTACGGGGACTTCACTTCCGTGACGTGCCAGCAGTTCTACCTCCTGCCTCCAGTCTTCAAAGGTCTGCACTTATCCGATACGACACAGGCTTTCAGACAATGAACGATAAGATAGTGTTGCAAGCCATGGTCTCCCAAGCCATCTTGGGAATTAGGTAAGCACAAGTCGTCCAGAGTTGCGCCTTTCTTGACACATCATACTTTCCACTGTAGAACATTCAATTTGTCCAGACGGTCACGTAGAGTGGGATGGTGCCTTTTCATGGTTTATACTATCGCTTGCGTTGTGAGTTTCTAGATTTGCACATGACCGTCCGATTCTCCAACATTAGATAGCTCCAATGGGTTACTACACTGTATCGAAGGACGGGTATGTCTTTCAGTAGTCTCGCCCCCCTCAAATCCTCACTTGTTATTACCTAGCGTCCATTGGTATGTACCACTACCGTAATAATGCACATGAACGGGTGTGTCCAATTGTGCCGAAATCTCTTCTGAAAAACCCCCTGCTTATACTCTAATACCAGGGAAAGTAAGGTACCCTACCTACACTTATGAATGCTGTGCTCAACTTCAGATTGTTAGTTGCCGGGCTTTTAGCAACGCCACGCGTCTTGGTGCATGGATTTATTACGCAATCGCGATAATCTATGATGTTATCATGACAGCGATGTCGATATGTTACCTCCTAAAGTACAAATCGACAACAACGAACTCGATGTAAGTTGATGTGTCGTGGTGACCTTATCCTCACTCAATCATATGCAGGGTCACAAAGGTTACAAGAATGTAGTTATACACCTACCATCGATCTCTTCTGATATTGACACCCCTACCGCAGGATGCTTTACGATGGCCTCGGATACCTAGTGGCGCTGACAGGTATGAGGAGTCAAGATTATGCCATGTGGCCAAGCGCTCATCGCCAATCCCAGCTGTCAATATCCTCAATCTTGTTCTTTACAAAACAAGTCAAGACATCCAGGTATTTCCCAGCCGATTCGTGCCTCATTTGACCTCACTCCTCTCCCCCTCTCCAGAACGCTGCGTGTGTAACCTCGTTTATGATCATCTCCTGAACTAATGAGTTGTATTTCCAGCGCATCTCTCGGTTATTGCGTTTCTTGGATCATGTCACAAAGGCTCTTGATGCACTTATATAGTAAGGGGATCTCCCTAGAGGCCTCGGCCCCCCGCTGACTACTTTGCAACAACAAGAGGTCTCTCGGGGACATGTACAATGCGGTACCGAGGCTTTCATTTCGCAAAGCCAGAATGTGCGTGTCCCGTCATCCGTCCGCATTCTCCAAACCTCATAGCTTTCCAGCAGAAAAGCGGACCAATCGAATTGACCCGTCCCGACTTCGGGGCAGACTTTTTCTCCAGAACCGCAAATTCGACAATCCCTTTGAGTCGGACTAGTCATGAACCCGTGATATTTTCAAAGGTCAGAACTGGAGGCTGAAATGACAATGCATCTGGAATCGCTGCGGCCTGTTATATATGTATGTACAACATTTAGCCCTAAAATGTAACCACTAGCGGTCCACCTCAATCCCTTACTATACTGATTGTATCGAATATATTGGTTCATAGACTAAGCCTAAGTACTTTTAACGTAAGCTGCTATGGCATTTAATGGTGATCCCAGGGTAACGCCTTGGGGAATAATATCGTTGGTCTGCTTGGACACCAATTGAAGAGGTGACGCAGTTCTGGTGAAGACGAATAGTATGAATGAAATCTCGCAAACGGATTTCTGCTATGCCTTTTCGCGAGGAGGACGGAATGACACCCATATAAGTCTAGAGTGTAGGGGGTATAGCCGTTCTGCAACTTATCAAAGAAGCATGTGTGAGCATAGATCACGTTGAGAATATAGGAATGACAACAACCTCTCCCTGCGCCGCGTTATGACTGCTGGAATCAGGATCTAATCCAATATACGTGAATGCATGCCTCGGCCACCGAATTGCTTTCCTGTGAAGGTCCGTGAACCGTGCCTTTTTGAAATCATAACCAACCACGGTGATCCTGGAAGGAAAATGGCCCGTGAACTCGCGAAAACGTGCGATTGAGAATAGCAGGTTTTGGTACGAGTCGAGGGCAAAATTCTCCGTTGTAGCCCGCAAGAAGCTGGATGAAATAAGACTGCTTCCTAAAGCAAGATGCAAGTAGGAATCAGCCTCTGTAAATATCGATCCAGACCGCGTCTGGCCTCTGGAAGGAAGTTCGAGACCTAATAATGACAAGTGCAGTTGTAATCGTGAATCTCACCCGCTGAATATAAGTAACGACTGGTCATCGTTGAAAGCTATTTCGGTCCTTTAAAACATAAAGGTGAATGAGGCGCTAACATAGAGATGGCATAACAATACCCTTTGACAATGTGATCATAGAATGCAACGACTCTGCTGCCCCCTTTCTGGTATGGCTTTAAGATCCAGTTATCTTCGTTCGATCGAGCCTTGGGATCCGTCCCATTCCAGATAGCATGACAAGGGACTATAACAAGATGATTTATTGAGGCGTGAAAATGAGGCACTGCTAACAGCAATGAAGCAGACAAAAGCTGGTCATCTGCAGTGTAGGTTGGCGATGGACGCCAAAGGGCGTGACGGAGGTTGTAGCAAAGAGAAATGAAGCAGATGGAAGAAAGCAGCAAGAGGGCGAGATTGGTGACTCTGGCCTGTTTTAGCAATTTGGATGCAATGTGTCTGTGAGGTGGGTCGACGCGACGAATTGCCAAAGGTTTCCGTCGTGCTGAGATTGGTGAAGGAAGCATTGTCCGTCGTTACCCACGCTCCGAACTCTTAGCTACTGACTATAACAGTCACACTGTCAACCCATCATGATTCTGATCATCCATTACATCGCCCTCCATCTCGTTCTGCAGGTGCGTGACTGAAGTTGCACTTTCATAAGTTCATCCCAGAATAGTGTTGGTTCGCCATCCGAGCTTTGTAAGAAGGCACGGATGTGTGCGCCAAAAGCGCAGCTTGACCAAGCCAATAAAATGGGAGAGCTGCTTGCAATTGGTTTCAACCTTGGAAACAAAGTGCCAATACTAGAACACGGATTGACTGACCGTCTTTGATGAAAAGGGGCTCTTGGTAAGGACAAACAGGTTTGGTACTTTCAGGTGAACCAATCCAACTTTGAAACCAATTGTGTAATGCGAATTGAAGTTTCAATATTTCAAGGTTGCTCTTGTGGTCGTCCTTGCCAGTTTGGATGGAGGAAGAGCGGGCTTCACCGCATACCATAAACAGACGCTGTAGGATGGAGTGTACGAGGATCATATGTCCGAACGGATTAAAGACCGGTGGACTCGTAACCAGATTTGTCTCGTTCAGTGACTCGAGGGACGAAGCAAAACCGACACCAGTAAGCCTCGAATGAAGGGCACCGTAAGGTGACGAAGTGTGAAGCACCAGAAACCACTCCACGGATGTATTCGCTTTCCATAGAGCCTCTTCGCAGGGCAGAGAGGGTGACTTCGTCTTGGTTATATGACGATGGCATAGCAAAGAAGATATCATGACAGGTATCGTGCATGTAAGACCATAAAAGTGCGCTATTCAAACGGAGTTAAATACAGACAGAGCACTCTGCCTTGTTGCCTTACCGTTTCATCGTTTCGATTGTGGCCCAGTTATCACATATTGTGTCCAGTGGTGTTTGTGTCAAGCTTTCAGGCTCCCAAGCAAAATTCCTGGAAATAAGGCCAGTCCGCCGAATCATCTTTAAGGTTATATGCGATGAGTATCCCCTGGGTGTAGCATATAACCTGACTATAATAAGCATTCCATGGTAAACTTGGGAAAACGCGTGTTCATTGGGATCTTGGTGGAACAATCCAATCGTCTGAAGAAGTACCACGGCCAAGATTAATTGCATCTGAGCCCAAGGATCTGAGGGTTACCCACGTGAACTTAGCAGGGCAATGGGGGCAAAGTTTTGTTTGGGGTAATACAGGAATATTGCCTTTATGACTACGCATCCTCGGGGTGTGAGTTTCCATCCTCCCCGGCTGGATAGGGTCATCAGAATACTCGCGATGAAGGTCTTCCATATGACAAAAGGAGAAGGGTTGAAAACTTTGGAGTCAAGAGGGATAGCGACCGGTTAACACTGAGATAAGGGAATCCTCAACCTGCATGTGGCATTTGATCTAATCAGTCGACTGACAAGAATATCACACCTTCCAATTTTTTTGTAGCACCAGGTGGTTTGTCAGATTATGACCTTGTTTCTTTACAAAACATTGTTGTTCCGCCCCACTTGTCTAGCACGGTTAAATTCTCTCGAGATCGCCCATTTTACACCACTCTCCACATTTTCGCTCATATGTGTCGGGTTGTGCCTTGGAGGCCCTTGAAGCGGGTCGTAAACGCCGGTTTGCACCAATATTGACGCCCACCCAGCTTTATTCGCGCCTAATATATCTGCGGTTAAGGGGTTTTAAATGGTTCCCACAAGGTACAGAATTTGTTTACCTGACTCTGGGTTATCTATATGCCCAATTAGTATCCAAGTCAAAAGGCGCTAAGTGCACTCACCTCCAATCATGTATCTTGATTGAAAGGGTACTAGTGAGACACTCAAAGAATAAGCATCACAATTGGAATGGCATACATTTGAGGGAGGTTCCTTGTGCCATACTTGTTGTTAAAATTATTTGCAAGTAAGCGTTCGGCAAATTCGTAGGTGGCGGCCATTGGTTTTCCATACTGTAAGTATGGGTACCTGTCGCCTGACAATGCCTGAGGGACAACAGATCAAAATTTCCCACCTAATAAAATCTCATGCATTTGAACTTACCGTGTAAACCGCTTGGAAAGCTTCTTTGAATGCGCCTTGACCCAATCTGGGCCGATTAAAATCGGACCGCCACAATAAATCGGGGTTGCAAAACACGAGTTCGACAGTCCGCTGAGTTGGATGGACATATGGGCCGCCAATGATACCACCAGACTGTACAACATCGCATATAATCTGAACTGACGAGAGATATTAACTTCAGTAAGGGTGTGGATGGACTTGGGGATGGACACCATCTAATGCCCAGTTACGAGGGTCGTGAAAGACAAGGATAGCAGCAATCGGCGTTTGAGAGAAGTCTACCACCTTGGCTGACTGGCGCTCATCTGGTGTCAATTGATGAAATGGCCATACACTTTGTCAGTCGGTCAACAGTTCGCATTGGGTAAAGTAACAAATAACGCACGACGAATTCCAGGCTAATACATCCAATGTATTATAAACTTGCTCGAATCCATATCTGACATAGGGTTGTTACAAGACTGGCCCTTGGAGTGCTACTCCACTTTAAACCTACCTTTGAGCAACATCACGAACAGTATTGAGTTCACCACCCAGTACTAGGACAGGCCGGTTGCGATATTTAGAAGAAAAGGACTTCAGGATCGTATGAGCTTGGATATACTGCTCTGGGCTGATCTATTGTGGAGCTTTTAACTTTATGGCCATCGTGAGGGAATTGTCACTAGCCGTTACTCCGAGTTGCTTCGAGAGCTTCCGACATCTCGCCTCCTCGCGCATGCCACCACCGTTGGTCAACTTTATGATGGTAAGCCAAGGGACGGGGTGAAAAGGAAACAACTAGACATGCAAGGAGGTAGGGAATTTTTCTGATGCGAAGACAGGCAAAGTCAATAAATACCAACGTGGTGGAAGGCTGCACGTACAAGCAGAAAGGATTTTCGCCTTCCAAGATGTGAAGGGCCCGTTTTGCTGCGGGGAGAACTTCCGGGCCTCGAATAAGGACGCCATCCTGACATGAAGCGGTTTGTTTATACTGACTGAGGGCTGTAACACAACGTACTACGTCAAAAACAAAGGCAAGGGGTGGTGGTGGTGGTGGTGGTGGTGGTGGTGAGGGATTGGCTTGGCGACGATGAGTAGAAACCCATAGATATCTTATGGGTCCGAGTGGACGGCAGTAATACCCCTTGGTCAGATATTTTGTCCTGCAAAGTAACATTTCAATGAGAGTGGGATCACGTTTTTCAAAAAATAAAATTGATGTCATTATTTTGACCATGACTTCCTTCCTCTTTCCACCATCTCACTGGACAAACCTCAATTCTCAAACCGTAGTAGGTCAATTCAAATTCCCCGCCTTGCCTACCCAAATTCACTCAAACCTAGGGCTTATAGAAGTTCTCATATGCTACCTTTCCGTGTGTCCGAGGCTTCAAAATTAGCCAATGCTTCCCCCTCCATCGCCCTCGAGAGGGGGTCATATCGAATGCGAGCCCCTGTCAATCGATTTCCTGAACCCCAGATCTCGCCGGACCTTGTTAAAACACGCAAAAAAAGACCAACAGACCACACGAATACAAATGCAACAATCCTCCTTGTGTTGCTAGCGTTTGCATGCATTACATGTTTTACGGCGGCTTATTGGCTCTTCTCCACGAGGTGGGAACAGGATCTATCACCCATGGTCCAACACGCTCATTTGCCTGCTCAAGCAACCGCACTCACGCATGAATCAAACCATACACGATATTTGGCGTATCTCCCTCATAGCGGGTTTCATAATCAACGCATCGCTTTCGAAAATGCTCTCGTTCTCGCATATTTGCTTAATCGCACCCTGCTCGTTCCACCTATCCGTCTTGGAAATAAACCCGTTCGATATGTCAAGTTCGATCGACTCTATCAGTTTCTGGTACTTTCTCATAGAAGCGGCTTAGGCCATTGCCCTCATGTTGCGACTTACGTTACACTTCCACCAGAATGCTCGACCTACTTTGAATATACCCATATACCTTGGAACTGGCTTGTCAACCTCACGTCAATTCACAGTTACGCGAATATACTGGACCGCACGAACATGTCTAATGCCTGGATTACTGAATATTTAGGCGTCCTGCCAGACGATGTGATGACTTTGAAGGACGAGTCAGTGTATCATTACCAGTTCCTTGACGCGAAATCCTCCCCCCTTCGGAGGGGTGGGTACACTACCGACGTCCTTATCTCGGATCTCGTTCGAGCTAAAGCTCGTGTCATTCAACTTGGGACCCTCTTTGGCTCTTCCCGTTTGCACTTAAACACGGAACACGATGGGGTCCGTGCATATATTCGGAAAAGCATGGTGTTTTCCAATCCACATCTCGTGCGCGTTGCGGATACTATTGTGCAATCTTTCGCCGGTCCTTTCCTTGGAGTACATTTGCGCTTAGGTGACGGCGCTTTCAAGCTTGATAGTGAGCATAATGCAAAGATTATCTGGTGGCGGCTCATCAAAGATGCCCTCAACTTTTCCGTCGAGGACGCTTCCATTATCGCAAATATATACGGCATGACAAATTATCCATCTTCATCACCACCTTACGCTTCAGAAAACAACCCAGCCAACACCCTAGCAAGGTCGCCTCGACCGAAGTTACGATGCCGAGGCAGATTTCACCCCCAGAAGTGGTCTCTGTTGAATACGCCACTCTTTATATCCACAGACATTCAAGACCCTGAGGGACACCACATTGTGTCAAGTTTCCTCCGCACATTCCCGTGTACATTCTTCTTGTCAGATTTTGGAAAAGAAACATCGTATTTAAAATCGCTCGCCAGAAGTCCCCTTGATGACGTTCCCCTGTACGACTTTGTATTGCCATTTCTGGATGCCACCGTCGTCAGCAAAGCTTGGCGGGTTGTGGGTACGAATGGAAGTACATTCAGTAAATTTGTTGAAGATGTTCTTTGGCCAGCGAATGCACATGTTTGATAAACCAGCCTAGCGACCTACTCGTGTCGACCTCCAATGTCACAGGCTCGCGTCGATATTGACTGACTGCCTGAGGTATGAATACCAACCGGTCGCGGTAGTCGTTGACTTCAAATTAAATCGGGTGAGTCGAGTTCAAGAACTGGATGCATGTCACGTAACATCGTTTTCGGAGCCAGATCAGGTCCATTATACTCATCAAATGTTTCCACTTCCCCCAATCAAGATCAAGATCTGGTCATTTAACGATACGGTACCTTAAGTATGGTTACGATGATGGCACCTTCATTCCACGTCGTCATGGACCATTTGTGATGGTTTTAATGATGCTGCAAATCTCTATTAAAATCAAAATCCCCCACCTGGAGTCATTGACCAATGTCTACCATTGCCATGCCTATCCATCTGCCCGCTATTCACTTGCCCGAGGCAGATGCACATTCCCTGTCAGCTTCCGGACAAGCTGATACTGGGACACTCATATCCCTTCCCTCTAACCCTGAAAAACATGTGGACGATGAAGACGAAAACGATTCAATCGCAGTAGGCCTGATATCAACGAGCCTCCACCGCTCACTAACCACACCATAGGCACAAGTATTGAGGGCCTTGAAGGATCCTAAGTTCCATGAAGAGACAACGACAGTGGAAAATTGTATGAGGCTTCTGTATTTCTTAAGACAATAATCCTTACTTTTCTGATCAACAGGGTTCAAAGCTCTCTCTAGTGCTGAACGATCGGCGTCTCTCCACAAACTTTTGCTTCAGTCTACAGGTGAAGAAGTTAGCGCAGCTATGCAGCTATCTGGGCGTCTCGAACCCCTAAATCCCCAAGATTGTGAGTTGGAATTAGCATCATAGACAGATGACAGGCTGTATACTTACTACCAGGCTCCCTAGCATCACGGGCTACTGAGAAGCCCAAGGGTCTCAAATTAAACGCACGTCCCCCAAGTCTCGGCATCCCAGCCCCGAGGTCACTTCCTACGCCAGCTCCTTCGACTTCCGACTCCCGGTTCTCCCTTCGCGAAAGCTATGCGCTGACCGGGCTAACGCCTACGGAGTACTCCCCATTCAAATATTCGCCGAAGGACTGGGCAAGCATGGTCACTACACCCATCGGCACCATGTTCAAGCGCGATGCTGAGGGTGATCCTAGTCTTGGTTCATCGACGCCTGGGGTGATAAACCCCTTTATGCTTAACATGTTGGCAAATGCGGGGCTATCTGCCGAGGCACAGCTCCTCGTGATACAGTTGGTCATGCAAGGGATTATCCAACCTGCAAACATTTCTATATCACAACCTCCAACTCCACCCAAGCCGACAAAGTCGACTCAGGGGAATTGGAGGGCCCCATCTAGTGCCCGCTATCCTGCAAGTGCCTTGCGTAGCAGCACTCTGCAAAATGGCGGACTCAAAAGCTCCGGACTTAAGAGCAATGGGCTTGGTAGCACCACGAGCTTCGGGATGGACTCTCCACGGGAGGAAGATTTCGATCCCGATATGTTGAAGGACATTCCATCTTGGTTGCGTGCTCTCCGCTTGCATAAGTACACCGGAGCGTTCAAGGGGCTTTCCTGGCAGGAAATGGTCGTCCTTGATGATGCCACGCTCGAAGGAAAAGGTGTTATCGCACTGGGTGCAAGGAGACGACTATTGCGGACATTCGAACACGTCAGGAAACGGATGGGCATAGACGACTCTACGCAGCTATCAGGCCCTACCCCTGTAGCAGCGGCTTTGGACAATCAACCAACCACAGAAGAAAATAAGGAGACACCTAGTACAATCCCCACCAAATCAATGTTGTCTACCACATCTCCAGTCTTCACGCCATCATGGGAGTCCAAGCCCACGCCCCCTGGAAAGCTTGTCCAACCACTGGTAGCCTGATTTCACTGAGTGATTTGAATACCATACCATGCATTATTACTTGTTTGGCACCCTTGACCCCTCTACTAGCGCTCCTGTTATAGTTTGCAGAATCGTAGAGCTACAATTCAATATTCAGTTTTCAGCTGATCACATAGACGACTAAAGTAGAATCACGCGTGTCAACATTTCAGATTAGTGACATTCCATCACGTTACTATCAGGGACAATGGGATTCAAATGGACAGGGAGATTCAAAATCCAGTTTCTGAACTCAAAATCACTGCAAATGCCCCCAAATCCTTGTGCATTCTGAAACTGACATATCTCGTATTGGTGAATATCAAAAATTTAGAAGAAAACGTAGGCAGGATTATAATCTAATTTCATCATCTTTAGCAACAAGTCAACATATTTGACTTTGATTCTAAACTCTCGTCTCGTCTCTTTGGTCAATTTGCCTAAAAATGTACCAATTCATGTAATATACTTTAAAGGTCTGCTATGCAATATTTCAGCCTTGTATCAGCATCCTGCGAGGTTCTAGGTAGGAAACAGTGTAAATTGTGACAATTCGACTCCGCTTAAATAGCGACTCGTTCATAATTCGGAAACGGAAACAATTCAACAATGCACAGAAAAGCGCAGCACATGAATGCCGTGCGGAGATTGAAACGGCAACGTGACATGCCGTGACGAATCGTTTGAATCTCCTTGATTTTGGGACTCTCAGACGCGGAATTGCTCCTCTGGTCTTCCTCTCCACCCTTTTCAAAATAAAGGTTGAGATATTAGTATATTAGGTGTCTTGTTACCTATATACAAAGCTTTGAGGTAAGAGAGTACCTATCCATTGCAGACCACCTGAAATGATTTTCTTTTTGAATCTCCTTGATCTTGTTAGCTTTGGAATGGTTAGTGGTTTTCTCACGCCAGCATTTTTATGTGCCTGCAAAGATCACCGAATGTCAAAGAGAGGCTGACTGGGAGTGCGTTCACTGTAACCCGTGAATGTTTGAATCTTGGTGCCGCAACATAGAGCAATGTATTTAAATCGGTATTTACATAGTAGTCATACTACATATATATCAGACAAGGGCGGCGCAGGAGAACGATATCACAAGTCCAAATAGGAGTCAGAATTTCAGAGGTGGGATTTCAGAGGTCTTCGTCATGTGCGGGGATATCAGTGCGTTTCTTGTAAATGTCGTACGCAGGAGTGGTGTGTACATCCTGCAACCCTTTCGCGACTCTTTCAGCATGCCTGAACACCCGCAAGAGATTCGCGCCTGTTAGTCCCGCAAGTTCATACTTGTTCCATCCTCGTTTGTACAACTCGATGACCTGATCCCGATAATCATACCAGGCTGTCTGGAAAGAAGCAATAACTCACAAGTGCTGGATACGTAGACACATCTTCCAGACCAATAGGAGTCTCCCCGATACCATCGAAATCACTTCCTAGTCCAACACTGCCAGGAAATGCGGAGTTGGCATATGTTAAAATGACCAACTAGCTGCAACGTACTGTTTCTTGCCAGCGATTTTGGCGATGTGATCTATATGGTCAGCCACGGACTCAACCGTTGCGTTCCCTGGCGATGCCACAAAGAATGGGGCAAAATTGACCTGTTTTTATCACTTAGAATGAAATTCATGCTTCGCTCATTAACATAATACCATGACGACTGCATCTTTTTGCCCTTCTCCAGTACCAATAAGGCGCAGTATACTGTCAGGAACGTTCCGCGGGACGTTATGCACTGCCCTGGCTGACGAGTGCGACCATATAACAGGAGCTTTCGATCGGTTCAGCGCTTGTCTTGCGGTTGCGTCGGATGTATGTGAGAGATCCACGAGAACACCCAGGCGGTTCATCTCGTCAACAAGCGTTCTTCCGAGGGCACTAAAAAGTGAAGGAGGCATAAGGGGACACATGTTATCATAGGTAAAGCAATCCAAACCTCAAACCATGATGTCGCGGGGTTATTCCTGGCAATAAACCACAGGAATCGGCAAAAGCATTGTGGCAGGTGTGCGTCAAGGTTACATAACGCACGCCTAGAGCGTGGTATTGTCGGAGAACTGCAAGAGAATTACCAAGCTGATGACCGCTGAATACGGCATCGTCTCAGCATGGGGAGCATGGGGCAAGGTAATGGAAGCTATACCCTTCAACCCCCAAGATGCCAGCAATCTTGCCGTTGGCTATGGCAGATTCAATCTCCTCTGAGCTGGTCGCGAATCGGAAAGTCTGGGTTTGGTGAATTTCAGCAACGTAACACAGTAAACTTGTCAATCACCTCTGGATATTTTCTGATCAGTTCCTTTGAGACATCGATTTGTTCGAGAGTATCGCTTAACAGGATAACTGAGCGGGGTTCTGGAAACGCGCGAGAAAGAGGCATACCGAACAAGCCATGTGGCGTCCAAGAAATTCCAGCCTGTTTCCAATGGATCGGGGCAGGAAACATAAGTAGACCTGGACAGACGCGATGAGTAATTGGGATTCATTGTTTAAAACTCAATAATCAACCCCCACCAGAAAAAGCCGCCAACCTTTCCCCTTCTTAACCTTGGTATATCCACATGGCCTGGCATTCGCGCATTCAAATCAACGGCAGACGCATTGTTGGCGTACTTGGCACGAACAAGGATGGGTAAATCTGGAATGCTATGAGATAACCTCGAATCGATTCATTCACAACATCACCCTACCAATGTGCCCATCCTAACGCGATCAAAGTTAGCGTCATTGTCGCATCGACGCGTCGAGGAACGTGAACTCACGATGACCGGGGCTCTATTCAAGATGGCCAGTGCAGCGAGTGCGGGGTCGTGAGGGAGCAGACCTAGCCACGGGGCGAACGATTGACCGAGTGCATGCGGGAAACCAAGAATGAAAACGAGAGCAAGAACGAATATGGCAGTGAGGAGGCCCCATGCTACTGCTCGACTCTTTGGATTTGACGGCGCATAATACTGGCCGTTCACAAGAGGGGTTGACTCGTTTCTGTCGGACGATGGTGGCATGTTAGGGGAGAGAAATTGTGGGAGCTTGAATATCGACGAGGCAAATGTATGCGTCTGGAGAGCCTCGCCGCTGCTGCCTGGCAGTCTGGATGAAGCTTCCGCAGTTTGGTTCGTGGTTTTTGACCAACCACGCTGCCACCAATGACGAGCACGAGCGGAAAAGTTATGAGGGGTGTGAGAACTGTTCGAACTCGACAAGCTGGACGATGATCCACTGGAACTTCTTGATCGCGCCATTTATTGTGGCAGACTGCTAATGGAGAGGCTTCAGAACAGCCATGCCGTTTATGTACGATGGATCCCAGACGCCAAGAGGACGCGATATGCACATGGGACTTTAATATGTCACCATGTGTTGCCATTTGCCATCATACGTGATGTCCAGGTGCAATAATATATAGAAATGTAGAGAGCAAATATTACAATTCATTGTTCGTCTACGCCACGACGCAGCGGGAATAGATAATGCACAGAGGAAAAGATATGCAAGGGAAACGTCTAGCAGCGTTTCTACTTTTTGAATCGGCAAGAGGTAGTCCTCGACGCTTATGCCTTGACCTTGCCGATCACAGCGTCGGGGGCATATCGGGGAATGACCTTTGGGTCATGAAGCATATTGAACTCTTCTGTCGCATCGCGTCCGGCATACAACATAATCGCCTTCTCTCCTCCAGGATGATCAGGCAGGAACTACGGAAATTTTTGTGATGAGAGCGGAGCTGACGCTACACAAAACCAAAAACTTACGCTGGTCACATCCAGAACCTGTCCGTCGACGACGACCCATACATCGTCCTTCGTTGTGTGCTTACCAACCTCCTCCATTGTGAACGCTCCCGCTGATTTACCAGCTGAAGGTGCAGCAGGGGCAGGTGTGGTGCCGGATGCAGGGGCAACAGGAGCGGGCGAAGACGCGACTTGACCAAAGAGTGCGCTAAGACGGCCACCAGCTTTTTGCACAGCGGCGCTCGTTGTCTGAAGTAGATATGCAGCAGCTGAATCGCCAGACACGCGTCCGAAGACGACGCAGCCAAGCAAGGATGAGCCACCCAGACGGTTGGCACCATGCACACCACCTGCAACTTCACCAGCAGCGAACAGGCCAGGAATTGGCTTGCCCGCAATGTCAACGACGCGGGATTCTGGGTCGATCTCGAGACCACCCATAGTGTAATGTAGAACAGGCGTCATGATGGCGACGTGGAAGAAGTCATCAAATTTCCATTCACCAGAGAAGAACTGTCGAAGGTGGTGCGATGAGCTAACATGTCAAAGAAGCAGGAAAAACAGCTCACTTTCTTGCCGAAGGGATCCTTCTTCGTGCGTACGATCTGATTGTAATCCTCGAAGGTCTTCCTGAGAACATTAGGAGAAAGGCCAAACTCCTTTGCAAGGGCATCGCCATTCTCAAATCGCTTCATCAAGCCACGCCCAACATAGTGCTTGCAATGCCATTCAATATCCTGGGATGCTTTGCCATTGAGGACAAGTCGGATGGGATACTATCAGGAAATCATAAGCCGATATTAAGTTGCGAACCGTCTGCTATAATCACCTGCTTGTTCTCCCAGATTTTGCCAGTGACATAGTCCCGGTGTTGCAGTTCATCTACAAAGCGCTTGCCAGTGTTGTCCAACAAAAGACCACCAACACCACGGAGGGCTTCAGCAGCCAAAAACTTGACTTTGGCATCGGGTTCTTTGGGATCAACCAAACCCGTGGGGTGAATTTGGACCTTCTCCAAATCAATGCCGCTAGCGCCAACAGCCATAGCGAGCTTCTGTCCGTCACCAGTACAATGATCTCCATTGGTGGTGGGAAGATCCCAGTATTCAGGGCGATACTTCTTGAGGAGGGAGTCCTCGGTGAAGTCGGCCGCATATCCACCTGTGGCAAGGATTACGGGACCATAAGCGGTCTCTGTTTTACCGCCATGGATATATTCGACACCGGTGACAGCTCCAGACTGATCCTTGACCAGCTTGGATACACGGGCCTTCTTGAGCACCCTGACACGCTCGGGATTACTGACAGCCAAGTCCTCAAGCCGTTCCATTTGTGCATATGTGATAACCTAGATACAAAGTATCTTAGATCAAATGTTCGGACATTGAGCGGCAATGTCAAACATACCATTCCAGGGAATTGGGCATCTCCACGATGCGTGCGCGGATGGCTGTGGCCACCTAGTCGAGCGACCTTTGAAAGATCGAGGGCAAACTTGTCCTGTAACCAGTTGACGGCGTCACCAGATCGGCCAGTGAGGACACGGATGATATCGGGGCGGGCGAGGTCACGGGCCTACAAGGACTCATAAGCCAGGCAGTCAAAGCTGTTATTAATCGCTAACGTACGGATTTCTTGGTATCTTCGTAGAAAATTTGTGCAGTGTCTGGGATGCCAAGCGCTTGTTGGGCATTTGTGCCAGCACCATTGATACCAGAAGTAGCTTTGGTAGAATTGCCACCCATGAAACTATATATGATATGAAGCGATGAGCAGATGTTGCTGTAAGCGAGTTAGACCCTACCCTTGTTTGTCGAGGAGAAGAACGTTCGCTCCACGCTCCAGGAGAGTGTGCGCTGCTGAGAGGCCAGCGAGACCACCACCGACGACGATTACCTGTGCCATTGTGATGAAAGCTGTTGTTGGGGAAGAAAGGATGTGGTATGAGATATCGGGAGTAAGGGATTGGATCGAGCGGGCGAAAGATTCTTATAGTGCGCGGCGTGCAACCAGGTTCCGAGTCCTTGCGCCGGATTTCATGTGATACTTTTACCCCACATGTGATCGGCGGCTGGCCATCATACGTTGCCGTGAAATCCGGCTTTTGCCGGCCGGGCGTTTCTGAACATGACCAGGGCTGTGCGTTGGGGAACATTAGAGGAATCTGCACTGAACTGCCCAAGATTAGGACTTGGTGAGTTTATTTCTGTTCTAAAATCTATAATTTTTGCGTCAGAGGGCAAACAATTGCAGCCGCTTTGCGGTTACTTGAAATAGCCGGACCCAGAGTGCCCCCCAACGACTTCGGTGGAAGCTCCGGCAGCCCCTCCGTGTCAACCCTATCAATACAAATATTCGCTGGCCAGGCCAATCTAAAATATCAACTGTTATAACTGACTTGCGTTCTCGGTATTCACGTTTCATCAGCATATCCTATGCTCTAGAAACAAAGAATCTCTTTGTGCCCTTCAGTCCCGGAGGTCAAGTGGTAATACGCCACAAGGGAGGAAGAGCGCGACTTTGCATCTCATGTGCGGCGTTAGTGTGCTTATAACACACGGCTGCCAACAAAAAATGGATTAATAACGGAAGGCTACGCTGAAGCTCCTTCGCCCTGATATATTGAGCGGTGAGTTATCTATTAGATGCTTTCTCTGCAAATTTATTGGGACTACAGTATACCATCTTGTA
>JASFDG010000001.1:85607-164597 GCA_036937095.1 Phaeolepiota aurea
ATCGCCAGCCAATCAAACGCGCCCAAATATTAATGATCAGATCGTGGATCGATGCGACTGCCTGAAGCTTAAATATCTATGTTAATCCTTTTCCCCGACCTCTTTCACTATTTTGCAACATCTCTCCACAGCTTGGCTCATGGTCATGTTCAGGTTCTCCAGCAGTATCAAGCCCTTTACTTTACTCCCCGGCGCGCCATTCTCGACGTCACCATCTATGAATACATCCTTGTGCGCATCCACATACGCTGGATAGACAATTTGTTCCCAATAATTTGGTGGATCACGCCATAACGTTCCCTCTGGATCGGTTTGCACTCCAGGACGACGGAAGGAGTCAATGCAGAGATTTGTGCGGTCATGTAACAGGCATTTTTAAGGTAGGCCCGCGTAGAAGGAGAGGAATGAGGAATCTGGTGAGGGTTGCATTCGCGGCGTAGGTGTCGATACTTCTTACCTGCAGTATGGTAGCCGTGTCTCTCGTGTCTCCTTTGCTTCAGGACATCATGGGGGACTCTGAGCATGATGCGAACGTCTAATTGTGCAATGACATCCTATCAAGTAATCGTATCATTATCTAAACCTCTTCAAAATATGGGCGTACCGGGTGCCAATAGAGCAGAAAACCGTCAATAATCCCCCAAACGATTTTCTTGCTGCCTTTCGCCTGTTTCTGTGATTTGAGGGTTTCGAATTCGCTTATCCAACGGTCCTTCACATCGGCATCTATCCTGATGTCCTTTTGTTCGTTTAAATCATCATGGCTGTGGTGATCAGGGGGGATCACGCCTGTTTTCTTGACATCTCGAAGAAAGCTAATCAAACGAGGCCAGGCAATCGCACCAGACGCAGCATCCCAATCTTGGACCTTGTATATCGGATGGATGGGTATCAGTTCTTGGGGCTGAATGACTCCAATGTGAGGATGTAGGGGAAGCCTCCCCAAAAAAAAGAGAACAGACCGGGGCAAAATCCTGGACAGCGGTAGATCAGATAAAGGTCAATGACAAGAGCGGTGATACATACATCTTCATGAACGATCACACTGTCGGGGAGGATCCGGTGCAAATGCTTGGCGAGCGTGGTCTTTCCTGAACAGGTTGCGCCTCTATTTTTTGTGATGTAAATATACCACGTTTGGGGATGGGTTTTCAGAGCTTCTACCCAACACCGATGAGGATGACCTTGATCTTCTCGTTCTCTTGCGCACCATCGATCTTGACAGCCATGCAGGCTTGTGAGAGGGGATATGTAATAAACTGGTACTACGACAGACTGTTATCACACGACGATGGTTGATTAGAGAGGGCAACCGCTAAAGATAGATTATCATCGGTTCCGGCTCAAAAAATAAAAATAAAAATAGAAATAAAAATAAAAATCTCTGTGGACAGATATGACGTCGCCCGACGTCACCAGTGCTTTGAAATGACACTTTTGTGTAGCTCCTCTCTCTACCACAACCCATACCTTTCTCTTGGAATTCAACGTCATGTTTCGCCTACAAATCGCCCGCTTTGCCCCCATCAGGCAAGCAAGCTCGAGGCTGGTCGTAAGCGTGAACCGTTCGCTTCATGATCTGCAGTTGAAAGTCATTCTAGTCAGCTCGCACATATACGAGCACGCCTCCCCCACCATCGGGACAGTCTGCTCCAAATCCCGCGGCCAAAAATCAAAACTCAGATAACACGTTGATGTATGTGGCGTTGGGCCTTGCAGCAGCTGGTGGGGTATACTTCTACTTCAAAGACCCGAAAGAAGCCAAGCACAGGGCAAACCAGCCCACCGACGCTGCAAAGGCAAGAGCCGATGATACGTATAGGAAAGGAGAAGCCAAGCTTGAGGACGCAAAGGTATCGTTTTTCCAGCATGCAATATTCGTGACTGAGGGTCCATCCATCTCGGAAGGGAAAAGTGGAGTCGGCGAGGTCGGCGACAGGCAACGCATTGCAGGAGGTGGACAGAAATGTTCGTGGCATTTCCAAGGACGTCGAGCAAAAATACGACGAGTATAGAAATTCAACGAAGCAATCTTTATTAAAGGCCCGCGAGGATACCGAACGCAAATTGCACGACGCAGAAGCCCGCGCTCGTGGACTCGCTAATCACACGGAAGCGAAATATGATGAATTGAAAAACTCGGCTAACCAGTCATTATACAAGGCTCGGGATTCAACAGAGAACCTTTACAATGAAGCTCGTTCTGCGGCTGATCGCAAAGCAGCAGGTTTGCAGGACGGGACAGAACGCAAGGCCGGGGATATGAAAGAGGGGTGGCTCAGTGGTCTTGGTTGGGGGAAATCAAAGGCGGAGGAGGCGGAGGACAAGATCGGGTCGAAAGCAGAAAAGGAAAAGCAATTCGCAGCACAAAAGTCGGCAGACACTGCGGAAAATGCGAGGGTGAAGGCAGAAAAACATGCTTGAATTCAGGGCATAATTGGCATACCTGTTCGTTTTTGTTACTCGATTTGTATTAATATTTCCCGCCCTCCTGACAACGAGCCTTAACTGATTGATAGGGCAGATAATAGAGGGCATTGACGTTAACAACGTGAAGACTATTCGGCGTTGCGCCCCGAAAAAGGCAAAAATGTTAGGGCCTTTGTGCTATTCTTGTCAGTTGATTGATCATGTAATTTCGCCGCAGCTGAAATCGTGAGCCTATGGTTACCTCCCTCAATGCCCGCAAATTTCAAAATGATTTGAGAATCCTCAGCGGCCCAGTGTCCACTGCCATTTCATAAGTTGGATAATTACTACGCATGTCAAAAAAAGGGTTGGTGGGTATTAATATTGTGCCATGGACCCAGGGGTGCCTGCACCCAAGGTATCTGCTATTTTTTCCCACGAACTGATCGGTTTATCCTAAGCTTTCTCCTTGTCGTGCGCAAAGCAGTTCAGGTTCTCGTACTCGTCCAGAACTTTCGTTCGTCCATTCATTCCTAGATGCAAATAATCGGTCGGCAAGAGGCTGGTGATTGTGCTACTTGCGCCTGACACGCACCGTATGATATAGCATCCCCATCAGTGCAATCAAGTGCGTGGGTCGTTTGGAAGCCGTTAAATTGGACTTAAGCTTAGATGACATGCCAGAACATCACTACCTTTTTGGTTCAGGACCAAGCTCTCTGATGGAACTAGATCTGCCTTCCTTATCATAACCTGAGAACCTTATTCAACCATCTGACCTGACTTCCCAACAGTCACCCATCATTCATCCAAATAATTACTCGAGACGACGTTTTCACCCTTAATGGCTAAAAAACAACAGCATCCAGAGTTCAACGACAACGATGACCCCCTCACGAATGCGATGGCCCCTCCGCTGGATGAAAACCCAGAAGACCGCGTCCTCCGACTGGAAGCGGAAGCAGAAGCAAAACGAATCTCGGACAGCATCGACGAGGAAATAAACAGGCAGAGGATTGCAGAAAAAAAGTCCCCAAAGTGTATTCGGGTGCTCTTGTTGGGTATGTTCACTGAACACCCCCTCCGAATTACACATGTATTCAAACGTGGCATGCAGGTCAAAGTGAATCAGGTGAGCCCGCCCACCCTTGGATGCTCCGATTTGTGTCCTCATGCTTCTCAAGGCAAATCGACGACGTTGAAGAGTCGGTATTTATCTCCAGTGCTTATTGCTCTCCAGCTTTCTAATCAGAATTTCGTTTTAAACCAGACTTTCAGCTGATAAATTCGCCAAAGGTGAGAGCACATGAGCGACCTTGCATCATATCTTACAACCAACCTCTCTAGGCTTTTCGAAATGAACGAGCATCTTGGAGAGCCGTTGTCCAACTTAATGTCGTGCGTTCCATACGCCTTATCCTTGATAACATCGTGGAAGCACACAATGCACCAAACTCAACCTCACCACCTGATAACGGAATCAAGCTACCCACCATCACTTCTGAACACTTAAAGCTCAGGATGCGCCTGCTACCGTTGCTACAAATCGAAGAAGAACTTCAGCGAAGGCTAACCCCAGCTGCCTGTTCCGACTTCAATCCAACGAACATGGTCAAACATAAAGAAATTGCCATCAACGCCTCTGTCCAATGGAAGATAGCTTTCAACAAACTGATTTCAACCCCCCGCAACAGCTTCGAGAGCGGCATGGACATTGACTTTGATGATCCTAAAGACCCTGGAGTCGTGTTGCATGCGTGTGCGGATGACATGCGACGCCTATGGAATGATGCGACAATTCAGGAGCTTCTAATGGCTCGAGGCGTCCGCCTAGAGGAGATAGGAGGGTTGTGCGTTGCATTTTCACCATCAGATATTTGACTTGCTGATCGTATCAAAGTTTTCTTGATTCCTTAGATAGGGTAACCGCTTTGAGATATATACCAACTGACGGTAAGTCCACAAAATCGATCGGTTATGCTCGCATAGTAACACCGCCTAGACGACGTCTTGCGAGCTAGGCTCAAAACAATTGGGGCTTCTGAGCACCGCTTCAAACTAAAAGCAGGTAAGCATCGGATGTGCCACGGGATACATCACCTGGTCTGCAACTCGTATCCCTAGGACCTCTGGTCAGCCAGGATTGGCGGGTTTTTGATGTTGGTGGAGCACGTTGCCTTGTGAGTCGCTATCTTAGTGGATCTTTTCTCGGGTCTTTACTCCCCCTTTCAAATCAACTTAGCGAGGTATGCGGATGATGTCCGAATTAGGATGAGTCATGCCATTGACTTCTGCATGATAGCGGCCTGGGTTCCCTTCTTCGATAATATGGATGCCATCATCTTCTTAGCCCCGATATCGTGCTTTGACCAGGTATTTTCTCATATTTTGACATACTTGTGGAATAGGTCCTGAGGGCTCTCAAGGTCCTGGCAGAGGATAACTCGGTAAACCGGTTGGTATGTAACACCACATATGATATCTTGCGCCTTGCCGCTGATGGCAATCACTTATGATGCCCAGGAAGATTCAATTCTCCTT
Source organism: Phaeolepiota aurea (assembly GCA_036937095.1). Classification (NCBI taxonomy): domain Eukaryota; kingdom Fungi; phylum Basidiomycota; class Agaricomycetes; order Agaricales; family Squamanitaceae; genus Phaeolepiota; species Phaeolepiota aurea. The sequence goes on from JASFDG010000001.1 coordinate 90,558, forward strand.
TGGAAAATGATTGTATCAAATCGACTGTTGCAAAATACTCAGACCGTGCTATTTTTGAATAAAACTGATATTCTCCGAGGTGAGGATCATTCGGTTGCTACTGTCTCCCCACATTAATCATCCTGATATCATCAGCCAAGTTGGAAGCTGGGATACCCTTTGGGAAGTATGTGCTATCATATGGAAGCAGAGCAAATAACTTTGACCATGCCTCAAATTGTATGTTCCCTCTGCTCTTGGTCATGCGGTTTTCTTCTAATGCAGTGTTAATAGATTTGAGGAAAAAGTTTGGTGAATACAGCTTTTGTAATGGCGGGGGCATTGGCTAATATCACTCGGAAGCGGCCTTACACAAACAGCACTCCCCTGCCCCACGCGTTCTGTATTGTCATCTCACAACTGTCACGGTGGGTTATGCTCAGCTATGCTCTCTCCATCTTTTGAAGCTTATCCCTGTCAGGATGTTAAATCAACCCAGAGTATATTGGGAAATGGTATGAACCCCAAATACTGTATCCTGCGTCTTCTAATGATCCTCAACACAGTGAAGGACATGGTGATCCGGCAAAATCTTGCGGAGAGCAGCCTTGTGTGAGTAAACGAAACTATCCCATTCCTCTGTTGCTGTTAGATCCATACCATTGCAGCTACCATGTCCTTTGAGTTCGGCTTAAGTCTACTTTTCATCTATAATTGCTCATTTCATACATCTATACCATATCTATCCTAAATGTAACTATTTGGTGTGTTGTTGGTTTTCGCTCAGAACGCTCTTGATGTGACATGTCAGTGTTACATACATCTGAAGCTCTGAAGCTTATACTACCACTCGGAAATCATTCGCGTCCCGAGTTCTAGCTCAATGTCTTCTCTATCAGCGAATTTCGGTTGCCTCGACGAGCTCATTCAAGTTATCTACCAAAGCACTGACCGATTTGTTGTGCTGTCCTCCGTTAGCGATGAAAGCTGGAACATACACCTTGGACTTTCTGGACCTGAGGGGAAATGGTGGCATGGCCAGTGGAGGGAATCTGATATCACTCGCGTCGTCGTCCGTACATGATCATGTATGATCTTCTTTGTCAGGGATGTGATCTTTCCAATTAGGGGCCTAGTGCATCAGACATCCTGCTTGAAACCTTTGCCGACAAATTGGCAGCTGCTTTCGTCCGAGGCGAACTCCATGTCGGGGGCTGGAGCGAAGACAGAACAAATATCAACGTAAATTATCGAACCTCCCCTCATTTTCAGCAATGTGACACCTTGGCTTTCTAGCTCACAATCGGACCGACATCTAAGAACCCAGTTCGGATTGACCTCCATGAGATGAGGGCATCCGATGCAGCAGCATTTGCTACCGACGTATTCCTGGATGTAAGTACAGACATCTAAACTCTAATGCAACTCTCAAACCACTCCTCCAATGAACGAAGGTAGCGATACAAGCGCGATCTAGGAAAGGCCGCTTGAACTCATCGAGCGAGTATACGTTTGGGGCTATCGCCTCCGACCCTTTGCCTGCCCCTACACGCATTGTGCAGCCGCCTGGTATGGCATTCGCAAACATATATTTCTCATCAGATTTCATAAACTTGCGGGGAATTGTTTCAAGGGCCGGTTGCATTTGTACCACAGCTTGCTGCATTCTCACCAGCTGAGGAATCTCAGAGCATAGTCGAAGCTCCAGCAAATATACACACTGCCAAAGTGCAGGTGAAAACCGTGTCTCCCCCGACAAGTGAGTCCTGCCTTTTGATCTCGTTTGGTAAATTGATTCAATGCCACCCAGGAACGGCCCATGCGGCGGCACCCAGTCGCAAAGGAGCTTCGCTTGCGAATCCGAACAAAAAGGCACGCAAATATCAGGCGATCGAATTTGAGAGTGATGAAGATTAGCCACCGCCCGGCCTAACACGTTCGTGAAGAGCTGGTAATTGAGCCATCCTTTGTCCAAATTACATATTGGGCAGCCTAACGCTGTCGGTTCCAACACGTTTGATGACAAGTACTATAAATGATACGCGCTGGTGACATAAATGCAATGCGGCCACGGTGATCATGAGAAGGGCCGGGAAAGGCCGAGTTTGGTTGCACCTACTTCAGTGTTTAAATAAACCGTCCACCCAAACTTGAATTTCCCTCACACACTCTTTGTTTTCAAAGTGCCATGTCCATCCCTCCCAGTCTGCGTTATCGAGCTGGAGATGCCCAGCCCAGCCCCCCCTCCGTCGAATTCATGTTCAGCCAGATAATGCAGGCAGTTCAAAAGTCGGTCAGTGCGCTCATTTGACCATCAGCGCGGAGGAGGCTGACATTGATGGACAGCACATTGACATAGCCGAGCTTAGACAAGAATGTGCTGAACTTAGGCTAGCGAATGTAAGTCTAGAGCGGCAGGTCAAGGAAGGGCTTCAGGTATATATTTACTACAACACATCGCCCCTTTTGCCTTACATTGAGATGTAGTTTAACTTCCATACTTCACGTAGTGGAACCCCTGGATTTATGACCCCTGCTCCTCCTAGCCCTCAACTTCGCGCAAAACTATCTCCTTTTCTCAACCATTCTATCCCATCCATCACCACGACAGCTCCCGAACCTGTATACCGCCCCTCACCTCTACGTGACAACGCGCTATCAGCGTTTCCGTTTGACATCCGTGACATCCCAGGCTTCTATGTTGTCATACCAGCAGGAGGTGCAGGCACGCGGCTGTGGCCGCTTTCTCGCGAGGCCCATCCAAAGTTTCTCCTCGATCTCACTCTGAAAGGCCGTTCTTTGATACAGGCAACGTGGGATCGCCTTATTCCCCTCTCTTCTCCTTCTCGGACGACAGTCGTCGCAGGCCCCGCACATATTAAGGAAATTCGCGATCAACTACCGGATCTACATTTGGACAATTTGTTTTGTGAACCTGGCCCCAAGGAATCGATGGCAGCTATTGGATTGGCCGCAGCAGTTCTGGCGCTCCGAGACCCTGACGCAGTAATTGGTTCCTTCGCCGCTGATCATATGATCTCGGGCGACGACGCCTTCCTTTCCGCTGTTGCAGAGGCTGTTGAGGTGGCCCGCAAGGACTATCTGGTCACGATCGGGATTGCCCCCTCGCACCCTTCCACGGGATTTGGTTACGTTCGATTAGGAGAGAAGCTTGATATGAAAGAAGCACCAAACGCGCGTCTTGTATCCAGCTTCAAGGAAAAGCCCGATGCTCGCACAGCGGCTTCTTACATTGCCACTGGTAATTATCGCTGGAATGCCGGAATGTTCGTGACGAAGGCTACTTTCCTACTTCAGCTTCTCCATGAATACAAGCCTGAGCTACATGATGGACTTCGACGGATCGCCGCAGTATGGGATGATGAAGTGGCACGCCAAGCCACCTTAACCGAGATCTGGCCGACACTCGAAAAAATAGCAATCGACAATGCTGTTGCGGAGCCGGCTGCTGCCGAAGGCCGTGTTGCTGTTGTGCCTGCGACCTTTGGTAAGAGAAAAATTAAGCCAAAATATCTTAAATTAATGAGAATTTGCTAAGGTTGGGATGATGTTGGTGATTTCTCGTCGTTGGCTGACCTCCTCCCTGCCGAGGCTAATCAGCCTCGAATTCTGGGTGACAACAATCTAGGTATGACTTTAGGAAGCCGTGCAGGTCTTGATTAAGCTCATTTTATTCTACAAGTTCTAACTGAACAGGTCGCGGGTGGCATCGTTGTCCCAGGGTCGGGGCGCCTCATTGCATGCTTGGGGGTTGACGATTTAGTAATCGTTGATATGCCTGACACTCTACTTGTTACCACTCGCGCTCGTTCACAAGAGGTCAAGCGCCTGGTAAAGAAGTGCCGCGATGCTGGTTGGAAACAAATTCTATGACCCCTTCTCATCGGCCTTTCTCTCAGCTTGTAATTGCCTTGGATTCTGTTCATACCACGTTATATCGGACAACTGTTTGGTCCATTTAGGCCTGAAGGATCGGCTTAATATACTACTCTTTTCGTTAGATTCATTGAATACTAATATCGCCGGCTGGTTAAGATCCATCGTGGGAAGGGTCCACAGTGCAACACATTCGCCATCAATAGCGCCATCTGGCGTCCAAGTGAACTCTATTCATCAGGGTATATGCGGCACTTTAAGAACCTCTCCTCCTTCTGCCAGCTCATGGGAGTGGAAAATTTGCCGCAATGACCGATGGAAAATCTTCAGCACCGAAACTCCCAGTTCCGAGCTATGGCGCTGTGACCACAATACAACAGCCAGCAGAGGGGGCCTCATCATCCTTCGCAGATCTACCCCTACCACCAGCCGCTAAACCTCATGTCGGGCTTCACCGTGGGCTCTCTGCACGTCAAGTGCAGATGATTGCAGTTGCTGGGACGATTGGCACTGGCCTGTTCCTCGGGACAGGTCGCTCGCTCGCCCAAGGCGGTCCAGCGAGCATGCTAATCTGCTATGTAATTGTTGGACTCATAGTTTATGTCACACTGCTTCTCCTCGGAGAAATGGCGACACAATATCCCGTTGCAGGTTCTTTCAATGCATATGCGACACGCTTCTTCTCCCCTGCTTATGGCTTCGCGCTTTCCTGGAATTATTGGTTCAACGACGCCGTCTCGGTTGCGTCTGACTTGACCGCAGCTCAGCTGGTACTCCAGTTCTGGACCCCATGGCATCCCTGGGTGATAAGTGTCGCATTTTGGCTTTTCCTTGTCAGTATAAATGCAATTCACGTCAAAGCATACGGAGAGCTAGGTGTGTCCACTTTATCTCTGTCATTCCATATCTGAATATGTTCCAGAATATTGGTTGTCGTCATTGAAGGTGGTGACAATCATCATCTTTATTATCATTGGAATATTGGTTAACGTGGGCGTAAACGACGAACATCGTTACATTGGTGGAAGCAACTGGAGAATTCCGGGGGCCCCATTCGTTGGAGGATTTGGGGGATTTGCGAGGGTATTCGTTACGGCGAGCTTTGCGTGTATGCGACCCAATGCACTGGCCTCTTCCATCGCTGATGGCTTTCCTCTCAAGTTGGTGGCACTGAAAGCCTCGGGATTACTGCAGGAGAGACTAAAAACCCATCCAAAAATATGCCTAGAGTTGTCAAGCTGGTCTTCTGGCGGTAATTATCCCTCTTTTTCTAAACTCCCACGGTTACTTATGCAACATTGCCACCAACTCAGGATTATGATATTCTACGTGTTGACTATCCTACTCATCGGTCTCAACGGCAAGTCTTCCCCAAGCTCTAATGAGAAACCACACATAAGATCATTCAACAGTACCCTGGGATTATCCCAACTTGTCAAATAGAAGCACAACAACCTCTCCATTTACTATCGTTTTCAAAAAAGTCGGATCGAGTTGGTGTTCTTGTCTTTTATCATGTCCAGAGCTTGCCGATCTGACCATCTATAGATGCTGCGGCTTCATTCATGAATACCGTGATCTTAACCTCTGTACTTTCTGCCGGCAACCATGCATTGTTTGCAGGTACAAGGGTTCTATATGGTATGTGACAGGTATGTCCGTCGTAGCAACGCTTGTTGATGTTTGCGTATCGCAGGCCTGTCTGTTTCCCAACCACCCCAAGCTCCGCGTATATTCTCGTGGACTACACGCCGTGGTGTGCCTTTGCCTGCTTTACTTCTCACGAGTAGTGTTAGCGCACTATGTTTCGGGAGCAGCTTTATTGGGAGCGGAGCCCTTTGGGGCTGGCTGCAGAATATTGTTGGTGTTTCTAACCAGGTAAATAGCCTATTTGCTAAAGGGAGCATATCTTGATACCCTCCGCAGATTGCTTGGCTATCCATTGGGCTCTCAAGCTGGAGGTTCCGAAAAGCGTGGATTAGGCAGGGTCGCTCGCTTGATGAACTCAAATTTCGTGCTGCTTGGACCTGGCCTTGGGGACCACCATTCGTGGTACGCTTTATGCTGCACTACCAAAAATTCCACACCCTAATCGCCCCGTAGGTGATCTCTGTAACCCTGCTTATTATCAGTAAGGAATCATTTTTCTTGAACCCAGTGTGGGTTTGACGATTATTATTGTAGTCCAAGGTTGGTCGTCCGTGATACCCAAGTTCGCTCTCGTCGACTTCCTGTCGTTCTACATCGAAATCCCGGTCATGATTGTGATGTTTATCGCTTGGATGGTGTTCAGATGCCGAAAAACATTACTGGTCACCCTCCCGTCCAGCCATGTCCGATCTCCTTCTTCGGACCCATTGACACCAAATACACGCCCAACAGATCTTCCGTTTGGCACCGTTTTTGGTGACCTTGTCAATATCGATACAATTGATCTGAGAAGGGACGAATACCAAGAAGATGCGGAGACCGATCGTTTAGAGGACGAGGAGCGAAATAATCGGTCACAAGGAAAAGCGGCGATGTTGTGGAAGGTCTATTATTGGTTGGTATAGCAGCTGGATGTGACATAGAAACGTTAAGTGGAGGACTACTTAATGAAATACATCAGCTTTTCCATCTAAACTTGCTTAAATCGCTAAATCCACTGCGCCATCCAGTGCTGACCAGAAGCTTTTTTCAAAACCTGGGGCTTGGCGAGGCGTCAGATATCCAGAGTGTACGATTTACGCACCACATCAGATCTTGCGCCCGTTTGGGTGGCTGATTCCAAGTGTTGATGTTGAGCGGTCTCGCTTGACCCATTCATCCTGTACAACACTGGAAGGGAGGACTTGACGCGTACATGAAAAAACAACGGGTTTTAACACTGTGGACACCACCCCTTACAACCAACCTTGGAGTCAGTCATCAATGCTTCCGCCACCTGGTATACTTTTGGATAGCCATGATGAATTTTCTGTTCCAGAGGTTCGGCCACGTGCGGGGAAGAATGCACTGGCAATTATCATCACCGCGTGTAAGTTTGTCATGGCACCAGTGGGTGCAAGCGTCCTCCTTGATGCCATCTGCGTGGGGGCCATATCGAGGAGAAGTCGGGCTAAGAAATCCCCGCAGGTTATCGAATAGATCGTCTGCGATGTCCCCACACTGCTGTATAGCACAGCGCTGGTCGCAGCTACAAAGAGGCTGTCTACAAAGTTATAGCACAGCTAGTTTGCCATCAGCACAGACAACATTCAACTAGGGCCGCCAGCATGTAGGAGTCGACGGCGGTGCCAAGAGCTGCCAGAGTCTCCCGAAAGAGGTTGAGGAAATTGGGCACTAGGTACATAGCCGTTTGGAATTAAGTTCGAATCTTGACACTATAAGATGTCTTGTGAATGATGGATATCTAATCTCTGTAATAGGCAGAGGTGATAGTCATCTGCAACAACCTGTACGACTTGCGGGTGTGCACGTCTTTTCAACTGCAGCCTCTTGCTGAGGCAGTGCTTCATTCTAGTTTCGCGCGTCTGGCCTCATACACATTTAAGGGACGAGGACAGATCGGAGACCTCCGAGCAACGCCAAACCTTCGGCCTTGATTCCTGCCTCTATGGATCCTTATTTCATCATCAAATTGCTTCTAACGACATTGTCACTCCTCGTCATAGAGGTGGGCGCAAAAGGAGGCGGCGGTGGCGGCTCCAAGTCATCGAGTTCTAGTTCTAGCTCCAAGAACAAATCAAAAAGTAGTGGAGGCAAAAGCATCGGTTCTACAGGTTCTACAATAGGAGGGGGTTCGGTTATTTACTTTAATGGCCATCGTGCGGATTGCACAAGATCAGATATCGGCTGGCTCATAACTCCGTTTCCAGACATTTGCCCAAGGTGTGCCCAAGGAACAATCGCACACGAAATATCATCATCGCAGTCGTTTGCAGTAGTCAGTTTTTTTGTGATTGTCGCTCCCAGATTTTGACTAGATTGCAGTTCTTGGATTGATTATTATCGCACTCTTGGTATGGTTTTTGCTCCGGAGGCGACGGCGTCGTAACGAACGGCAGTTAGATGGGAAAGTAACCGCAACGCTGCCTGTCAAAGCAGAAAGCAAGGGTACCTATCAGCAACTTGACGAACATGAGGTGGTTTAGGTTGTTCTTTTACTTAAGATTATGCCCCTAGACGTATTTCTTTCTAACCATTTGGCGATTTATTCTGTACTATCTATGCTTGTATCTAGCCTGTAGGATCCAGGACTGTGAGAGGCTTAAATGTGTCACAAATGTTTTCTGGACAGACAAGCGCCAAGTTGTTCAACTGGTTCTTGCCATCTAAACAGTAACTTCCTCCTAATTTCAGTCTGAGTGTGAGGCTGCCCAGCTCTCAATGGATCTTGATTTAGACCATGATTTACCACCACTGCCAATCCCTCCTCCAAAACCGGCGACAATAACAGTGCCCGACGAGGACTACGATTCTTACTCGCAGAATTCTGTTTCCGCTTCTAGCCATGAGCGAGGGCGTCCACACACGAAGCGGTCACTGAAAGAAAAATGCGACGCCAGAGAGGCAATAGACTTGATAAAGCGGCTGAAGCAGCAGCTCGAGCTTGAAACGAGGCGTGCGGATGACGCGGAGCGCAAGATTCGAGAGGTGCTGGGGCATGTGAGGAACATAAACGAGGCGCGGATCGTTGCTTTACAAGATGCCACGCGTGCCAACGAAGAGCTAAAGTAGGTGGAGGTAACTGTGGCGTACGCTCGCGCTCAACTTTGCAGGCTATACAAGATACAACTTGACGTCGCTCAGCGTGAAATATATCGCGCTCAGGACGTTCTTCAAGTGGTTGACAGGCAGCGCTTTCAGGCGGAACAAGATGCTGCACTGGGACGATCTACGATCCGGAAGCTCACTCAAGAGAAGCTAATACGCGAAGCGCGTGAGGAAGGAAGGAGGATGGGTATGCAAGAGGGCTTGGAACAGGGCAGGAGTATTGGAATCGAAGAAGGACGCGTTCTGGCGTACCAAGGCAACTATTCTGTCAACGGGGACCGCGAAGGCGACGACGGGTACGATACTCGTTCCTTCTCAACAGATACGAACCCGCCCGAGTTCCCATCACGTCCAGCATCCACACCTCCTGAAGTACAACGAGTAGAATCTCCTCCTAGAGTTACACCTTCGCCAGTTCCAGCCCCTGTTCCACCTCCGGACGTCGTGCTACCAATGCCAGGCGTGGCATCAACAGATCACTCACGACGCTCCAGTGTGCGCTATGGAGGCCAAACTCCTCATGTGTCCCACATAGTCATCCCCCCAGATAACTTTATCCCCCAACTAGATTCAGACGGACGCGTCCGCATACCCCCACCCTTCGAGTTCTCGAGAACAGTGTCGCCATCCGTGGGCTCTGTTCAAGAAAGCGACGAGCCTGTCATGGTGATGCGCCCTCATTCAACCTCGTCTCACAGGCCAAGAGGTATGACGAGAGATTCGTCCCCAGAATCAAGTTCGACGGCATGGTCACAACTTGATATTATTCAAGAACCCTACATGGATGGTAGAGGTACACCAATGAGTGTCATTCATGAGGTGCCTAGCACACAAACCAGCCCCAACCCTCAATCCGCCAATGGAAGTCACAATTTGCAGCACCAGTCGTCTTCTGTGGGTACTAGGCAATTGGTTTCTGATTCTTACTGAGGATATGCAGGTCTATTTGGCACCGGCTACACCACTATCATTCGTTAGTAACCAGATGCATGCAAGATCTGAAAGTGTTGGAAGGCCGCAGTCAGCATTAAGTGCCGCTAATTCTTCACGCCAAGCCAGGCCATCAATTCCGAATCGAGAGCCAAGATTGTCAACTGGCACCCTTCCTGACACCCTTCCTGATATCAACATACAGCCTCCTGTAGGTGCCTTCCAGCAACTGATTTCTGTAAATCGAAATATTAACACTTTAACATCAGTCAAGGTCGCAATCTACGAGTACAACACCCAGTTTTGACCACGGATCATCAGGACAAAGAACGCGCGTACAACATCACCCCAGCACGCAATCTTTTTCGGCTGCGGGAAGGCCTACTGATGCCTATTCTGGGGGCAATCAAGCACACCAACCAGCCACCTCTGGATCAATGCCTGGCGGGTATGCCAACACCTTTGCCGAAGGACCTTCAAGTGAACGGCCTGTGATACCAGATCCTCAATTGTTTTCCAACGATTCTGATGAAGATGTGGTCTCATCAGCTATGGAAAGTGTTGACTCACTAACAACCCCTCCTGGAAAGCAAGGAAAACTTCCCGAAGCAAGTTGGGGTGTGTCACCAAATCCGGCACCGTCGAGCGTCACAGGAGCTTCGGGCTGGGACATGTTTACACCTCTATCGAAATCTGGTCAAAAGGCCATGGGTAGCAAGAAAGCATCCTCACGGTCTAGCCGGGGTTAATATCTGTACGAGTTCGTACACTGCGACATAGAATGGCCCGTGTTCATATGTACAAACCACACTCTGAATGTTCATTTGTTTAAGTTATACAAATCTGCAAACGGATCCCAGGTTGAATCAAGGTGTCGATCGTATTCCATCCGATCTGCAGTCCTCATTGCGACCTCTTCTCCATACACATCGCCCAAGAATGCAAACGTTACATCAATTCCTGCGCTGACGCCTGATGAAGTATACACGTTCCCATCCACCACCCACCTGGCGCGCGGAACCCATACGACTTTGGGACCAAGGGCGGTTGTTTCTGCCCACGCCCGCTTGTTCGTCGTAACGCGCTTGCCATCCAGTATTCCCGTGCGTGCTACAAGCCCCGAGCCAGTGCAAACAGTGATAAGGAATTTCAGCGTCGGGTACGTCTTAGCGATGAACCCAAGCTCGTCGTCGAGGCCGGATGACCTGGTGCCGAGGCCGCCAGGAACGAAGAGGACATCCAGCAGCGGAGAAGTGGCAAATGTATGGGTTGGGATGATGGATTGGGAGAAGTCGGAGCCGTGGGGGCTTGGGGTGAGGGGCTTGGTGGAGACAGGATCGAGCGTGCGAGCGATGATGGAAAGCTTGAGGGTGCGCTCCTGCGCGAGAAGGTTGAGAACGTCCAATGGCCCAAACACGTCCAGGGCTTGGAATGCAGGGAAAACAAGGACCCCGTAGCTGATTGGAGGGGAAGACTTGGTACTCATGTCAAAAGCTTTGGGAGACGTGGGATTTGTGTGCTTGGGGGATTAGACCGCCAACACAAGGTATTATTAGTATGGATAGAAACAGGAATAACAACTGTCACATGGCGGGGCCTCTAGTCTCGTCTCTTCCTGCTTGATTCTCTACCGGCTTCGCTCTTTCTATCACCACGACGCGAGTCCCGGTCACGGTCTTGGTCCCTATTGTCGTAGGTGCGTTCTCGTTCTCTGTCACGGTCGTAATCCCTCACACGGTGGTTTGGTTCTTTTCGTCGGGAACGATCTGGAGATCTTGACGGCTTTCTGGAGGAAATGCGTCTAGGTGAACGGGATCTCTCCCGACCCTCACGCCCAGATCCAGATCCAGAGCCTGTTCCCTCTCGTTCCTTCTTTATAATGGGCACATATCGGCGTTCGGGGCGCGTGTTGGTATGTGTCTTCTTGCTACCGTCATCGAGGACCTCTCTCTCTTTCGCGCCAATGCCGAGCAGAGCAGGTCGGGCTGCTGGTAGATAGGGCTCAACTAGGCCTTTACCAGGCTTTCGCGTAGCAGCTGTCCCTTCCTTCCATCCCATTCCACGAAGCAGAGCAGCCCCGAATTGAGCAACGGGCACTCGGGCGTAGTCATCCAGCGTGGCAACATCAGGTAGTTCTTCAACATCTTGTTTTAGCGCATCCGTTTCTGAAATGGGTGTCGGAATAATATCTATCAGTGGTACATCTTCACCAGCCCCATTTGATTCTGCAAGAATCGCCCGCAGGGCCTTCTGATCCTCCGTCTCTTCGGCTTCCATGTTGACATCTGCTGCTGATGTATCTACCTGGTCCATATCTTCCTCTCGTTTGAGAGCACGTTGCCTGACTTGCAGACCAGAGAGAACAGGTCCTGAATTGATTGTATCTTTTGTACCAAGCCCACCAACACTGCCATCCTTGCCTGTTTCTGCCTTTGCGGAAGCAGGCACGTACTGATTGATACTGCGACGTTTGCGAGCAAGCTCTCGCCAGTCTTTGTTCTGCAGTGCAGGGATGACGAGTGGGCCCTTTGGGAGCTTTTTGTCTTGGTGGAGACTACGAAAAGAAGCTTTTGTGAGTTGAGATGACTGCTGCTGATCAGCAGAGGGCAGAACACACCGCCGAACACCAAAGCGGTCAAATCCTGTTACAAGCTCGTCTTCAAGTTCATTGTCCTCATCACTGGAGTCAGTATGTGAGGGTTTTGGAGAGGATGCTGCGCTGCGGGCAAGAGGACTGCCGAGGGGTGTCCCGTGTTTGGTGATGTGCCGCGGAATGGAGGGAATTTTAAAGGGGCCATCTGAGTCTGGGCCCGAGGACGCTGCTCGCGATATAGGGGATGGTCGGCGAACGGTGAAGGAGACTTTTTGAGCTGCCATAAGATGATAAAGAGGGAGCAAGTCAGTTTTTCCAAGTTACCAGTGTCACGAGGATCCTTGAGTCACGGTCGTGCCACGTGACGTTGTACACCTGAATCTCAATTCAGTGGTCCCTGAGCTTCGATTCCTGAACCCAATATGTTTGTTCTCTTTATGCTCACATCTCTACTCCCATGGCGATAAGTGTCCTGGACTCGTCCCACAGCACCCTCACGAGATGCGGTTCTTGTATGCCCGTTCTGCTTGGCTCGTCTTGCATCTATCACTAACAATGAGCAGATGTATGTTTAGGCATCCTCACCATTGAATGGTTATGGAATTTCCGACTCGAAATTTCCCAAATATGGTTGTGAGTAACCCACTTATTTTGACTGTATCTACCACCTACATTGTTGTGATCTTCAGGAAATCGTCCCAATTGAACCATATCAAAGTCTTATATGGCATTTCCCGCTACCTCGGACTCGCCAGTCAGATGTAAGGGTTTAATTACGACCACTCACCCAACAAGCGGCCTAACACACCTAGTGGTTACGCTGTTGGTTTAGAATTTGTCAACATACAGGGCGTCCATCACACGCGTCTGTGCCGTGCATGGTTTGCCTGTCAAATGGCTGCCTGCGGGTTGCTTTTCCTTCCACTAGAAATTGTCTTAACCATGCGGGGTGATACCATTCGCTTTATGTATCGTTGGTTACCGCTGACCCTCCTCTACAGTATATGCGCTTTATGACTGTAACCGCAAGATGGGCTGGTTCCTTCTCGCTCTCCTCACTTTCGAGTTTGGGGTCTTTATAGGTTTTTGCACATCCGGTGTGCTTGCTCTCGATTTCAGCTCTGGATGTCTTCCTCAACGCGTCCCTCGTGACATCATATATATTACGTATGTCATATAAATACGCGAACCCAGTTAAGGCTGATTGATTAAATCGGACGACAGAGGGTCGCAAATGCTGACCCAGCTTCTTATTCTGCTATTGACGTTGTACAAGCATTCTGTTACCCATTTTGAGCACGGGTGGAAGAACATCCCGCTTCTGACTCTCGTTGCCCGTGATGGATTTTGGGTTGTTGTCGCGATATTCAGTTCGTTCCGCAATAGAGTCACATTCAATGCAGTTCTGATGGGTACTCATAGTCGTTCTCATCGCCATCATCACCGACGCAAGTATTGCGAACTTCAGTTACGAGACTGCACAAATCTGCTATATCGCATTTCCGTGAGTCGGAACCGTTCTAGCTCCCAGTTAATGTTGATTCAATTCAGTATATAGTGCATTTGCATGTTTGTTATCTTATTCAGTACGTTCTTCTTCTGTCGCTCACTGCCTGGATATTGCCTGATGCTTGAAGCGCTTGCAAGACCTGCAGAATTATCATGAATATTCAAATTTTCCACGAAGAAAATCGAGCCCGACCTGCCACAGAATTTGAACTCACGTCAGTCATGGAGTGGGTTGTCGCCCGAGTTTCTGCTGCAACTCAATCAGAAATACATGCCTGAACAAGGAAGGACTCGGGTTAAAAACTAAATTTATGACATATCTTCGTTTATACTTATTTCCTAATAATGAGGTTGTCACGTGTTTAGGATTTGATCCGTACGATCACATCTTTTAGTCTTCATTCACTTGCCTAGGATGTTGTGCCACAGAAGGCTATTCTACACGGGCTGGAGAGCAGCTCACTTCCAACTACCAATCTCACCGCGACATCCGCGATATCTAGGGACCAGTGCCCCGCGACCTGCCGCACTGGCTGCACAGCTGCCAACACGGCCCACAATCGTGCTTTCTACGCCATCTCTGGAGTACATCGAGAAAGAGGAGCTCGATGTAGAGCTGCTCCCCCCGGAGCAGGTCAAATTAGAGATCACGGACCGTGCAGCCAAGGTGTGTGTATACCATGTGGATGGGCACTATAGCTAATCGTGGCGGAGCAGCAACTAATGACAATCGCCGCGCGCGAGGAAAACCCCGCCGCAGCACTGCGAGTATCGGTCGAATCGGGAGGGTGCCATGGGTACCAGTACAAGATGGAGCTCGCCAAGTCGCGCTTACCGGATGACTAGTGCGTACGAACCCTATTCGTTCTTCCTGCTTCTTATCAATATCATATACATAAATAGTCATTTCTCCCATCCAACACTAAAGCCTTCGAACATTCTTGTAGATGCTATATCACTGTCGCTGCTGAACGGTTCGACGATAGACTTTGCCACAGAATTGATCGGCAGCAGTTTTAGAGTGGCAGAAAACCCGCAAGCAAAGGGCAGTGGTTGTGGGTGCGGCGTCAGCTGGGAACTGAAAGAGTGAGTCAATACCTACAAGATTGAGTCGTGTTGTTAGCATGTATCACCATTTCATAAATTATTTCTTTTAATGCAGGGAGACGCTTTATACTACAGTGCGCAGCAACAACAGGCAGCATACGAGAGCGATATGTTTAGGAATGAGGGTACGTATGTCTAGCGAAAGATTGCACTAATGGTGAATCAAGAAATAACAGTAGAGGGTAAATCGCATGAGAGAACAGACGTATGTATGGCTTCCAAAGTCCAAAGGAAATCCACACAAATAACAAGCAATGCCAACGGCATCAGGCGATGACGGAACGACTAACAACCTTCGCTTTGGTGTTAAGAAACAACACAGCATTTCCAACTGCTTCCATCCTCACTTTCCTGAATCGGGGTTTTGCCGCTGCTCCTTCTCCTGTGATGCTTACTTTCACTGGTGTTTGGACCGTGGCTGGGCACGCCGTCCCGCATGAGCATGCTGGCGCGTGTGGCAGTTTCAAACACATCGTCAACACCTTCAATCTTGAGCGCAGAACATTCTTTATAAGCACGGGCGCCAATCGCTTGCGCCACACGTTCTCCTTGTTCACGGGTGACCCACGGACAAGGATTATCCAGGGTATTCGGATGGGTAGCGCTGGTTCGAAGATCGGCTTTGCACCCAACAAGAATTACGGGAATAGTAGGACCACATATTGAACGGACCTCTTCAATCCACTATAATCGAGTTGTTAGTAAATGAGCCTGGAGATTTAAAAGGCTGTAGGTAACCTTTGATGTTACATTTTCCAACGAATCTGGGGTGTCGATGGCAAAGGCGATGAGAATTACGTGGGATTTTGAATAAGACATGGGTCGAAGGCGCTATGTGCATGCGAGTCAGGGGAGTAGCCCAGAAAGCCATAAACCTGCCTTGCCTCGTATTCTTCTTGGCCACTAGTAACCGAAATTTGAACCGAGTAAGATGACTGGTCAAGTCCTAGGGATGCTTGAGAACATACGCTGTATCCCATAGTGCCAGCTGCACAGGTTTCTCGTCAAGTCTGATTTCTGCCACGTAGTTATCAAATACAGCTGTGATTAACGAGTTAGGTTATTATGTTGGTGATATGAGATGCTGCATACTTGGTTGCTAGAGAGGGTAGTCAATGAGGGTAGCCCCATAAATTAAAGCAAGAAACCTCAAACCCACATATTCTTTGGGAAATTGTCCAAGAGCAAAAGAGCACAGTAGTGAGGTTTTACCGCAGGCACCTGGTTCGGAAAGGTTCAGCCACGAAGTCGACTTGGAGTAGCACGGTCAACATGCCGTCGCCAACGATAACCAATTTCCTCCGAATCTGTTGTCAGTGTGGTCAATGACCTGCCCTGTTTCTGGAGGAATTGACCAAAAGCTGGGACACATACAGGATTCTGGGAAGCCATGACGGTGAATGAAGGACCCGAAGGGCAGTTCCTTAATCAGATTCAAGAGAGAAAGAAGAAGAACTTGCAGCCTTTTGTCAAGGATATATAATGGAGGGTAAAAGACCACAGGAATGTGCACAGTGTGGGTTGTACAGGAACAGAACAGAACTGGTACAGCCAAAATGTCACTACAAACGTCACAGCCTCGCTCGGAAGCATCAAAATCCCGCTTGTCTGTGTTTTGTTTGCTTTTCCATTCCCAGCCAAATACTAACATGTGCAGGCCATCCTGGTATGCCGGTCAACAAGATTCATATCATCCAAGATAGCAATCGGTCCGATGGCACGCCCGAGTCGGCCACTTAAAATCAGATCTACCTGAAAGGTTCAATGGAACTCTTGTTTAGGGTCTTCATGTCGAATATAAAATCCTTGACTTGTAATAGGAGGCCCGAAGTTCCTCCGTGGAGCTTAATAGCAAAAACAAAACAAACCGCAGGACATAGGTTATAGCTCATCGTTTCCTCTTCAGCGATTTGACGTTGTTCTTCATACACAAAGGTCCTCGCTCGACCGCTTCATGCTCAGCAGTATCCAGCTCAATCCCAAGGTCTTCCGCAAGGGTTTCCGCATCTTGGGGTGTTAGTGCGTCCGTTGCGAGCTGCCAGAACCTAAAGGGCGAGATCCTGGCGTCACAGAGCACGAATTTGAATTCACCTACGTTTTAAATATTTTCCTCCGCCTGATCCACTCTGCCCGCCACCTATCCCATTCAGCGTCCAACTTGGCCTTCTCTTCTGCAGATATCGGAGGCACTCCTGAACGGAGAGGCACAAGGCGGCAATTTATCGCCTCGATCTGAAAATAACATAATTTTGGCTGCATCAAGATGTTCGCATGACTTTACCGATGCAGCCACATCCGCAATTTGTGAGTCAAGATCGGTCTCGGTGGGACTTGCCCTGAGTTTGGCGAGGTCTGTGCATCTGATGTAGAAAGCGGCAGCTTAGGAGGTGGATCAATTTACTTGCGGTGCTGGACCTCAATTCCATTGCAAGGGCTTTGTTCTCATCGCCAATTTTCGTCAACTCGGCCTCCAAGGCCGCAAGTCTGTTAGCTGGCATTGATTCCATCTTGGCCTGGTTCGCAACGAAGAATGTGGTTTTCCCTTATCGAGTATTCAGAATGCGCATACATACTGAGTAACACGGATCATGACTTACCGTATGCCTTCTGCACCAATTCACCCTTCTCTGCAAGTGCAACAAGGATCTTTTGTGTCGCCGCTTTCGGAACTGATCCCTTGAGGTTTGCAGCTACATCCACAGCGCCATACGGCCGGTTCATCTGTCTCTGTCAGATTAAGTGTATTGACCCAAGAAGCCTGGCTGATCACCTTTTTGACATAGTCCAAGACAACATCTTCAGCTGTGGGAAGGTTAAGTAAAGGAACGCATCTGCTTCAGGATATAAACCTTCTTGGCCCTTGAGAACCTTTGTTTCAGCCTTGACTTTTGCAGACATTCGCTGTGAGGTTGGAATGGCCGACGCGTCGCGTCGCGTCAATTGTACATGCCCTGATCTGTGACGTAATTCGGCATACGCCGGCAATTGTAACCGACAAATCCGACTAGGATGTAAGGCATTTTCTTTGCCGCTGACTCTTCTTCTCGTCCATCCGCATGTGCTCTACCTCTTCGTCCTGCTCATGAGTCCGAATGTCGCCTCTGAGCCACCAGACAAGCAATCTTTCCACTATATGCTTCGGTCTGGGCTCGCAGGAGGAATTGCAGGGTGTGTCGTATGTACAACATGTATTGGCCCACGCTGCTTTCTCACCACGATATACTCTAGGCAAAGTCAGTCGTTGCGCCTTTGGACCGAGTCAAAATCCTTTTTCAGGCCTCCAACCCAGATTTTCAGAAATATGCAGGCGAGTCCAATACTAGGTTTCCCGGATCTTCTGTCTGCATGTTAACAAAGATTCAGGATCTTGGAGTGGTGCTTATCGTGCAGGAACAGCGATATACCGAGATTATGGTTTTAGGGGGCTTTTTCAAGGCCACTCGGCTACACTCCTCCGTGTATTCCCCTATGCAGCCATCAAATTTATGGCCTATGACCAGATACACCATGTGAGCAGACTGCATCCTCCTTCCACTCCTGCGTGCTAATCTCAACTCAAAGGTTCTGATGCCCACTATACAGCAAGAGACGAACATCCGCCGATTCTTTGCAGGAGCTATAGCAGGTCCGCCATGGAATGATCCCGTCAGTTCTGTAGTTTCAAATGACTATCCTCAGGAACGATGTCCGTTTTTTTCACATACCCCCTCGAGGTTATTCGAGTTAGAATGGCCTTCCAGACCCGATCGTCCCACCAAACGAAGTCTATCACACGACCATCGTTTACTCACGCCCTTTATCAAATCTATAATGAAGGTAGCATTATTCCTGGAGCCTCAGCTTCGCAAGCCCACGACCAGACACATCTTTTTCAACGTTTTCCTCTCCTCAAATTCTACCGTGGATTCAGCGTCACCATGACAGGAATGGTTCCTTATGCTGGAGTGTCGTTTTTAAGTTGGGGTTTCCTTAGATCCCGTTTTCTCGATCCTAAGAAGGCTGGTCACACGTCTACACCATTCGCTGATCTTGCCATTGGGGCCTTATCTGGCGCCCTTGCACAAACAGCGTCATACCCTTTCGAAATTGTCCGCCGGAGAATGCAAGTTGGTGGAATCACACGACCTGACCGATGGCTTCATTGGGGCGAGACTATTCATGCAATTTACCATGCTGGAGGATGGCGGGGGTTTTATGTTGGGCTCAGCATTGGTTATCTAAAAGTGGTTCCGATGACTGCTGTCAGCTTCGCAGTGTGGCAAGGGGGCAAACGCCTGCTCCGTGTTTGAATCGTGTAATGAGACCTGTTCCCAAAAAAAAAATTTCAATTCGACGCCGTTGACAGACAATTGCTGCGTTCCTGATCCTGGTGCGCGGCTGCATGTTGGTATCCTGGTCTGTTTCCCTCGATTATATCTGTACAAAGTTTCACCATCCCAAGCAAGATTAGACCTGAGGACGAAGGCTGCGGCATGTATTTTGTTTTGATGAGCATCCTCGAGTTAGGAATGCCTGCAATGAACCATGGCCTAGCAAGCAGCATCGTTGAAGAGGACTGATCAAATGGGCCAAGTCAGCTGGTGAGCCTCAAGGTGTGCATTGTGTCTTTCAAACTATCTTGGTTTCTCACCTAGCGCAGTAACCATATCTCGAGTTCACCACCCGACCGAACAACCCAGTATATAGCAATCCTATTCTCGCAAGAAGGAAATGGCCGAATAACCAATCTGATGCGGCGCGTAGTGTCGTTGTCATGCAAAATCATACGTGAGGTGCCGGCTCGGGTTTGAATTTCGTCCGCAGATGTTCATATCAGCGGCTTGTGCTCTCCTGTTGGGACATCCCAAAGTGGGTGATTCACGATGTATTGGTCACGGTTTTGTTGCGCCCCGCGGGAACTATGCATCCGCGCCCACATACCGTATATGCTAGATTATATTTTGGTATGTGAACCTGTGGTGGCCGGGAGTTAGGGATATGCCGTGCCAGGAGTGCAAGGGCCTGAGTGAGACTCTGCTTAGAAAATGCTCTACTGTCCTCATGATCCAGGGATTTACGACTGTCGTCAAATTGCATTCAATGCATTGGGCTTGAACCTGCACGAGGTTGTTAATTAGATCCCAAGAGACTGGATACGCAACACAACGTCACCAACGTGGCTGATCTCACCCCAAAGGGCAAGGTCCTGGTCCATCCAAGGCTCAGGCCAAGGCATCATCGCATATTCACCAAGCTTCCAACCATGACGAATTCATGACATTTGTCGTGATTCGGGTAAATGTTGGGTTGGCCGCTGAACAGGTAATTGTTCATGTGGGGCGATGCAAGTCCAACGAGGCTTTTTTTTTGATATTTGTGAGGTGCCGCAAGCAAGTACAACGTTCCCAACACAACCCATGATCACCGAGTTGCACCAACGATATAAATTCGTGAACATTTTGTGTGAGGCGAAGTGTACGGAGATGAGATAAATGAGAGAAACTAGCCACATCGAGGAGGGACCAAAAGCGGTAAGGATCCGTTTCTGATTGCAAGGGTAAGAGGCTGAGTTGTGACGCCGAGATCCACACACAAGCTTGTCCACGAACCACCACATCCTCTCGTCGTTTCTTCCCTATCTCTCAATAACAGGGTGCATTGGAAAATCGTTGTCCCAAACCCTGTTTCCTATATTGTTCACAAATCGGTGCCGCCATTGTGCGACCGATTCGCCTGGGCGCTTCAATTGAAGGTTTCATTGTCAACTCAGCCTGCGCTTGCAAGCTCAGTTCTTTTCGCCCTGATCTGTTTCCACTACGATGCCCGTCCCCCTGCGGACGACATATCATAAAGCGGAAGTAAAGTATAATGTGACGACTGAATGTACGCGAACCTTGTTCTTTCCCCCAAGGTCTTGTCCTGAGTCGTTCTTAGTCCCCAGCCTTGGCTTACATTCTGCCGCTGCAACGGGTAACCTTGGGCTAGTTGGATATGCTTTGGATCACGGCCAACCGATCAACTCTGTTCTCGATGGAGTACTCCCACTTCACGCCGCTTCCGCAGGTGGCAGCGTACAGGTTGTCAAGCTTTTGATAGACCATGGAGCTGATGTCAACGCTCCTAGGTGTGTTCTTCCTGCCGTTATGTGCCATATAATTTACATCAATCTGATTTTGTAGGCTCCCTCGCCGCTACTCTAACGACAAGAATAGAGATTCATCGGCGCCAATCGTTGGCACTTCTGGCTCTACACCCCTCCATTTTGCAGCCGCGAATGGCAACAAAGACGTTGTTATCCTCTTGTTACTCCATGGAGCTCACGCAGACCGTGCTGACAAACATGGTGTTACGCCTGAAACTCTCGCTCGACAGAATGGATGGATTGAATGTGCCAAAGTGTTGAACAACTGGATACTAAATAAGGACAGGGATCTCAGGGAGCGTGAGGTAGATGAAAACAACCGAAATGCCATAGCAGGCTCATCCAATGTGGGCGACATGTTTCCCCCTCCATTGCTTCGCAGCAGGAGACTGCATGTGAAGCAATCAATCGATACGGCACTGAACATGCTCAAATCATCTTCCACTGGCCTTTCCGAGACCTATAGGATACAGCATCAGTCCGCCACCCCTACACCCCCTGCTTCCCCTCACCGGCCCTTCGGGGACTATAGCTTCTATCCAAACGACAGCAGAGAAATGCCTATTGATCCAGGCTCACGCCGCCCATCCTTACCCCACATCCTGCAACCCCAATCCGATGACAGTATTCGAAACCGCAAGTTCTCAGCAGCGTCAAATAATAGCGCTCACCTACGACGACCTCGTTCGGCTGGCACCGACGCCGAGCAAGACCAGGAGCAGTTCCATCCAACACATGGTAGGGGTGGTTCTGGGAGGAAATTGGGTAGCAAATATTCTCTAATGAATCTTTTCAAAAAGGGCCAGAGCTTGGAGGGAGTTGGTGGACTCTCAGGGCAAGTCTCTGAGCTGGACGTTTCCCGGATCGATTCCATTACCTCTTCTGTCGCTTCTGCTCCTGGGGCTGGAACATTTTCCCAATCAGCATCCCCAAATCCGGTGAATCCTCTACCTGTCCGGACCGCCAGCGATCCAACTGAAGTTTCAAATACGAGTTTGAATGCTCCGGCAGTGCCTACATCTTCAACCTTCTCCATTGCAGGCATCCGATTTCGTGGGGGAAGCGATGCCTCTGTAAGGTCCTCGCCATCTAACCAACAAACTCAATTACAATTATCACAATCACTCCAGCGGAAGACATCGTCAATATTGCATTCTCCACCTCGCGTTGGACCGCCAGATTTGCAGAAGCAACAATCCCGCGACCGATTCAAAATGGCTGCAGTGTTGGATTCTGTGCAAGACGGAAATCTCAGAGGGCGTAATTCTAGCCCGAGTTCAAGCCCCCTCTCAAGGTTGAAAATTCTTCGTTCCAAAGATTGTTCCAGAGATCGCTCGGGCTCTTCCAGCAGCCAACCACCAGAACTGTGTGCAGCGGAAAAAACAGATGCCCCGGCTGACGATGATCTCCAGGCTGCGGTGGACATGGAAAACAAGCCTGGGTCAAGAACTGGCATTCTGAGAGGCCATAAGCGAGCTTCATCTGGTGGGGGTACTTTCACGGCTCCAGCCGCATTTCGGGCACTGAGGTTCGATTCCACCGGTGATGCAGGAGAACGCAGGGCCAAAGATGGGCTAGGAGAGAGTCCTCGAGGAACACAGCCCTTGTTAAGACCAAGTATTAGTTCGAGCTCGCTTTCCCAACACCGAAACCAGGTTGACCACAACATTGAGGAGGAGAGGGAATCAGAAGATGGAGATCCAGTACTATCACAGGAACCGGAGGGGTTCGAATATGGTCAACCCGTTGATCTTCCCCAAGGCGAACCAGATAAGGACGATGCACTTCTTCTTCGACAACGAGGTCGATCATTCGCCTCGTCATCCCAGTCTTCACTATCTCCCATTTTATCAAACGATGGCGCTGCAGTAGATGGAGCTGCTGCTCTGAAAGCAGAATTTCCGTTCAGCATCAACCGACCCCCAGAGCAATTAAAGGACACGAGCATTGCATCAGCCGTGCATCCTGATCTCCTTCATGTCCCTTCATCATCAACTACAGATATCCGCGACAGAGGGAATTCGATGAGTAGTACCGATAGTCGGAACGAACCCCAATTGAGTATCAGCAATACCAGTGGGAGTGACACGAGCATAGCAATATCGGCTTCTGGTTTGGATCAGATTTTGAATTTACCCATGACGAGCAGTCCCAAACAAAGCAACGGATTTACCGACTATCAAGTTCTCGAACCAACATTAAACTTAAATGAACGACGGGCACATTCACCACTAGATATCGACATCAGTAGAATTTCCTCGCATGCACAAGCGGCAGCTTTGGTGCATCGTACGCGGCAGGAAGTTTTGGGCATGGGAATCGACCAAGAAGCGTTACCAGGCACGTCAGGTCTGAATCGCACCCCATTAAGTGCAAGGCTAGCAGCGTATGGCGAGAGCCTAGCTCTGGAACGCAAGCTTCGGGTACAGGAGCAATCTGAGATGGGCAGGAGGGTACTGGCATCAGCAAATAGTCCGGAACTTCCTCAGACAGCTCCCGCGGGTTATACTCCTCCCAAGAGCGACGCCCTGACTCCAAAGGCAACGAAGTTCAATATAAGGGGTCGTGATGGTGTTGAAAGGCAATTGAGTCTTGAAAGTAAGCCAGGTGTGTCTGGAGGGAGACCAAAAACAAGAACGCCAAGGCGGCCTTCAACTGCGGAAGGGAGTGAGTCCTAACTTTTTTTTTTATCATCTTGGAGTCTGAACTCATCCATGTGCCCAAGTCGCCCCAAGGATCGCAAATAACTCGTTTTCGAGCGAACAGTCTGGCCAGTCTCATGGGTCCTCATATTCCGTTTCTGCTTATGGACCAGCTCGCGTTGAACAACCTACAATTACTGAAAGTTCGGCTATTGAACATGATCACCTGTTGTTCTCGGAGCCTGGCTCGACGACCTTACAGGAACAGTTGTCGTACTCTCAATATCCTCGCTCACGAACTCCTGGCCCAGATTTGGAGCCTGAAACTCTTAGCCGCATCAGTTCATTTGATGGGCATGATACCGACACCGATACTGGACATGCCTTGCAGCGTGTCTTGACAGCTCCTCTTTCTGACACTGCTTCAACGCGAGTGCAGCGAGAGCAAGTCAAGAGCGCCAAGAAGCTCACTAGGATGGGGTTCGCCGCCTCCGAGCAGGCTGGACGGACCCCTCCTCCTTCAACCAAACGGTTCGGCGCAATCAAATCTTTGATGCAAACCTTCAAAGGGAAGGCATGATACCCATTGCATGTATACTTATTCTGTCAATTCGCTACCTATCTTGTTTTTTTTTTTTTCGTTTCGACGGAATAAGTTGTAGTTTTGTTTTCGCTTGTCTCGTCATGGTCGTCCTCTTCATTTTCCTGGGCAGTTGTTTACTTGTAACTATCTACGTCCACGGTTTCGTTTCCCGCTGCATTTCTCGAATGATCATTTGATATTGACATTTGTACGTGTATTATACATCTTGTCCAGCTTCTGAGAAACATGCGAAGCATTTTGTTTGATCTCCGACAGCTAAGTTCTTGATGTTTCGCAGAATACATCGTGACTCCGGGCAACGTTTTGTATATAGTCCATATGTCGTCCACCCAGAAACCGACTTTTCCACCTGGGGTTCTACCTGTTGAGCTCGAAAACCAGGTTAATGCATCAGAGACTGTTTACAGACCTGGTCATTAGCCAAGTCTGATATTGAAAAAAGCATATCTGGTTCTCGAGAAAGAATGAGGGATGCGATGCTATCTCTGATTAGTGTGTTCAACGTTTTCTGACAGTTTATGCTGGCATTGATCCAATATCGATAGATTTCCAGGTGGCAGAACCATACGCATTTACACCCGCACCGGCTTATGTCCTTCGCAGGATCATGCTGTCCTTCACAAAATGCTTTTGGATGGCCCTTGTCTTAACATTCACACCCGCTGAGAGAGAAGAGGTTTCGAAGCGCCTCGATCTAACTCCTCCTTATCAAAACAGGATCCCTCAACTGGATGGCAAAAGATGCACTGAGAGCCCTGGGGATCTGAATGAGTTGGAATACGAAGGAATGATGCGTGTAATGTGCTTTGTTGTGCTGGGCATGGTTGGCGATAGTGTGTCAAGGGCATGGCGGGAACTCGGGGAAGTAGGCGTACAGACTTGGGAGGAGTAAAAATTATTGTCGCACGTGAATTCAGACCATCGTTTAGCGCTGTTAGTTTGGCGGTAAATTCGCCGCACTTGCTCTGGCCACCGCCACACCCCGTCTTTGGAAGAGGAAATACCTGAAGTTCAATGCCAAGGAGAGCCCGTAT
Source organism: Phaeolepiota aurea (assembly GCA_036937095.1). NCBI lineage: Eukaryota > Fungi > Basidiomycota > Agaricomycetes > Agaricales > Squamanitaceae > Phaeolepiota > Phaeolepiota aurea. Next base: position 115,732 of record JASFDG010000001.1, read on the forward strand.
TCACTTTGTATCGCTTCGTTCGTCCCTGGTAAATCTTCCCATCTCCATCTATGGCCCTTTACTTGAAAAAAGCATTGTATGTTTATTAATCAATGGGCAATCTCCGTTTCTGTTCCTAATATGCTACCAGCGACCTCAAAACCTCGCGGTCCACCTGACGCTTGTGCCATCAGGTTCAACGACCACGAATGAAGCAGTAGAAGCTTATGTAGGGTGGACTGGCATGGCGTCCGCTTCATCCTTGGCCCATTTTAATGCTTCCAAGTCGGGGGATGCTGTATTTGAGACTCTCGAAATCGATCCACAATACGCTCAAGGTTTGGGGCTATCCCAAGACGATATTGTGAGTGCCCTGAAATCCCGACATCGTTTTAGACCGGATGACATTGCTAAAGGTAGAAATCGGCCTTCTACACGACCTACCTCTCGCAAAGACTGTTGCGACCGAGCCCTTGAGCTCTGATGACTGGGAAATCATGGTAATGTGTAGTGCGACTTTCTAGACAAGGACTAACGAACAAGTCATGAGGTAGGAGATCCATGCATCGCATGTAGAATCCACTCTTCTCTCCCAAGTACGCGTTGCAAATATTGGGCAAGAGATTGACGTATGGGTGCTCGGCAGAACACGTGTACGTCTGAGAGTTAGTGAGTTCCTATAAGCTTCTTGAAAAAGCACCCTGAGGTCCTGATCACAACTTCAGCCAGTCTTGAACCCCTATCTAAAGGGAACGCTCTCCTGTTGACTACGAATACCGAAGTTAGCATCGCTCCGAAGCTTCATCGTAACCAGCGCCCCCCACAAAATAGGCTGGTTAACGGCACGCTTTCCGTCCCCCAAGCTACTGGCGCCACCAATGGGGCTCCTAGGCAGCCACAGAAGAAGATGTCTTGTCATACAGTTCGATTCCTCCCCGCACGATTTATTTCCCACCAGTTGCCGAAACACACGGGGTCCGAACTAACTGCATTCGTGTCGCCTTATACCTTCAACCAAATTTTCCCCTCTGGATGCGTATCGCGGGACGACGACACTGGCTCTTTTTGCTATATGGCAAGATTCAGACGGCTCACAGGTCCTGTAGATCCATCATCTCCTCCAAACCAGGCCACACCCCCTACCCCGGTCCCTCGTCTTTTAAATGCCGGGACTAGTAAAAAGGAAGATGAGAATGAGAAAAGCAAGGATGGCCATGGACATGTGTTCGTCGGCTGTTCAGACAGGCTTCCTAACAATCACATTGTGTTCTCCGTTCTGGCTGACGGTTTAGAGGATTGGGACCTTGCAAGGCGAGTGTTATCTGCACTACTAAGGAGATGCGACTCAGTCAGCGCCATTCAAAAGGATTTCGCCTATATTGGATGTCCAATCAATTCGTATCCAAGACCTTCCCACCAACTCAGTTGTCGAAGAGATATCACAGTCAGGGATTTCCTACATATCAACCCTCCTCGGTCTAATTCACATTGTTTTCAGACCTTCCGATTTCCCATTCTTGGCTGGTGTGGATGACATTCTAAAACGCTGCACAAGACACTGTTTAGGGCAGTTCATAATGCATTCAACAACAAACGTCGTCCTTGGTGGTCGGTATTAAAGCCTTGATTTTTACATCTCTTCTAACACGTCACTTTAGCCTCAGCTCTTCTTATAACTGGTCGCTCTGGAGCAGGAAAGACATCTATTGCCCATGCCGTCGCAAAATCTATGCAAAAAAACCCAAAAACGTTTACCTGTATGTACATTACATTGAACCAGGTCCTCGCCTTCTAATATATAGACAGATACACATTATGTCGATGCATCTCGTTACACAGAACAACCAATACCCACTGTAAAGTTGCTCTTCAACTATTGGTTTGATGTAGCTGCGTGGCATAAGCCTAGTGTTCTCATCCTGGACAATCTGGACAAGTTATTAAGCGCTGAGGTTGAGGTTAGATTTTCTTTATGTGTGTATCGATGCCCAATTGAAATGACGAGGTATATTAGCATGCAGATTCCTTCCGGTCTCGACACCTTACAGAAATCTTCCTTTCTATCTTCTCTGCGTCTGCTCGATTCGCTGCTCTGAATTCCAGGGGAATTGTCGTAATTGGTACCGCTTCATCGGCAAGCTCCTTGCATGCACTTATCAATAGTGCCCATGTCTTCAAGGAGGTGTTCAATGTACAGGCCCCCAATAAAGATGCCCGTCGGGATGTGTGTGTCCCCGATAATACCAAAACTCTATTTGCTTACCCTTTCGCCTTAGATTCTTTCCCAAATTATCCAGGATCGACTCGCCTTGGCCCAAGACATACACCAGGACCCTGAACTGAACTTTACAGCACTGGCCACTCAGACCGAAGGGTATTCTGCTATGGATCTGCAAGATCTGACCGCTCGCGCAATTCATCAGGTTGCTATGAAGATGAGCACCAAACTCGAGACATCGGTGAGCTAAGGCTGAAACAAAAGCCTTTTTGATGCTCATATATGTTAGTCTCGCCTTACTTCAGAGGACTTCGCTGCTGCGCAAGCTGGTTTCGTCCCTCTGTCTTTGCGAGATATTAAATTACAGACGTCAGACGTTGCCTGGTCGGATATTGGTGGTCAGTATTTCAGTCTTTCCCTGCCTTCACATCACCAAAGGTGATTCATAGGGTTGTACGAAACAAGGCGTGTTCTCTGTGAAACACTTGAATGGCCCACCAAATATGGACCTATATTTGCACAATCTCCCCTGAGATTGAGATCTGGGTATGCTGATAACCATATTCCGATCCTTAGGCCTGACCTTTGTATAGTCTGCTATTATATGGATTCCCGGGATGCGGAAAGACCTTACTTGCGTCAGCTGTTGCCAAAGAATGTGGTCTGAACTTCATCAGCGTAAAGGGCCCTGAAATATTGAACAAATACATCGGTGCAAGTGAAAAATCTGTACGTATATTCTCTTGAATCTTTGGATCTACATTGATGAAATATAGGTGCGAGATTTGTTTGAGCGTGCCAGTGCCGCCAAGCCGTGCATCCTATTTTTCGACGAATTCGATTCAATTGCGCCTAAAAGGTAGACACGAACCTATGTAATTTCCTGTTTCCTAACCACCATGGTATCAGAGGACATGACAGTACCGGTGTGACAGACCGTGTTGTGAATCAGATGCTCACGCAGATGGACGGTGCTGAAGGTTTAGAAGGCGTTTACGTGCTTGCAGCAACGAGGTGAGTAGGAACCATACCCTGCTCCAACGCCCATCCCTCTGAATCGAACCTGAAAGCCGACCGGATCTCATTGATTCTGCGCTGCTTCGTCCCGGTCGACTGGACAAGTCTCTCTTCTGTAACATGCCTGATCATGCAGAGCGAAAAGATGTATGTGGTCTTATTCTTTTCTTTCTCGCGTTGTCCATCTGATTTTTGCAAATATGCATCCAAGATTCTTCGCGCTGTGGCGAATAAAGTGTCCATCGGCCCCTCAGTTAACCTTGATAGCATTGCAGACGCCACTGAAGGTTATTCTGGGGCTGACTTACAGGCACTTTTGTACAATGCCCATCTGGAGGTTATCCATGCTTCCATAGCCGAAACACCCCTGTCCAACTCAGTTACCACCAACGACGGTGAGCCGCCAGTCGAATATACATCTATTGGTGGAGATGAGCAAAAGATTCTGAGTAAGGCCGACCAGGCCGCACTCCAACGAAGGGTAGGTGATCCTAATTAGCGCACGCAAATGTCGATTTATCACATCGGCTTAGTTGGCCCAAATTCGATCAACTACACAGCCTGCTAAGGGTGCACTCCAAGAGAACCAGGTTGCCTCCCATTCAAAGGTATTCGTCGGTCCATCCACTTCGTCGGTTTCTGATAGAAGATTTAGGGTGTAATACAGCATGATCATGTTAGGAAGGTATTGCAAACGACAAGACCTTCCGTGTCCGCTACGGAACGTGCCCGCTTAGATCAAATGTATTCATTCTGTCTTTCTTTATCGCAATGGGCTGACCGAGACTATAGATATCGAAATTTCATATCTGACCGGAGCGGTGAACTACCTGTTCCTCCAGAATCGGGTGGAGTGGGGAACCGGTCCTCACTAATGTAATGAATGGGTTAGGCCTATATAAGCGCGAATGTATTCCTCTGAGATCTATTATTGCTCCCACCGTCATGAGATCTGTCTACACCCCAGTTTTCTAGTGCCCATGCTGCCTCCTTGCATACGACACCGAAGGCTTTCTTAATGTGTGCCTCGGTCGTTCGAGATGCGCCAACGGCCAACCTGATACAAAATATCCCATTCAATGTTGTCTGCGTCAGTAGAACATCATGTCTAGCAGAAATTCTTCTGAAAAAGATGCGATTGAGGTCGTTCAAAGCCTCAAGTGGAAGTAGCACCCCCTCAGGAGATGAAGCTTTCGGGGCAAGACGGAAAACCGTTAATGCGAGGAAAGGGGTTGTCACAAGTGATAAAATATCAGACGACGCAACGAGGTTGGCGAAGATGTTGTTGAGTTGAACGGACTGATGCAAAGGGTAAGAGATACCTTTTGACGGAGGCGTACTAAGGCCTCACCTGTCGGATGTACTTTCTAAACCCTTCGACGCCATAGCTGCGTAAAACGAACCAGAACTTGAGAGACCGGAAGCGCCTTCCCAATGCAAGATGCCAATTTCTGTAATCGACCACAGTGCCTATATGAGACCCGAAATTAACAACAAGCAGTCTATGTAATAGAGACTTGCCAGCATCTCCGTGTTTCGTTCTCAAGTAAGTCGGGGTAACATCCAATGCATCCGTAAGGTGTTTGCGATCTCGCACCCAAAGTGCTGACGCATCAAAATTGATCAGTCCCCACTAATTATTATGAGCTGGCATAATTTCCATCAATTGGCAGGAGCTGCTAACCTTGTGGAAGTTCGTACAGAACGAATCAGCGATTTCGTTGATGTCGTCTAAGAACAGTTGCTCTCTATTTTCTGGACACGAAAGTGCTACCCCAGCCCACGCTGCATCGATATGAACCCACATGGGATGATCCTTGACTATTCCACCGTTTAATCGCATTCACCCACGAGATAGACCAATGCTCTCACCAACTTGCTTAATTTCTGAGATGTTATCGACGGCCCCTGAAGACGTGGTCCCAACAGTTGCAACTAGGGAAACAGACTTGAGAAATGTGTGATGAGGATTGTGTCTTTCAACGTACTCAAGATGAAAGGGTGTAATCCGTTCTTCTTATCTTCCTCCAGTGCGGCGCGGAAAGGTTCACCCCGAAGTCCAAACTGATTTTCCATGGTGACTTTGACGGTGCGGACTTTGATCCCTAAAACAAGGCCTGCTTTCACCCCTACCGAATGAGTTTCGGTGGTCGCATATATGAGGAAGTCTTCTATTTTGGTGTCTGGGCGTTGACGCTGATATCGTGATCTGGCTGCGACGACAGCGATGAGAACTGAATCAGAGGCTGTTGTCTAATTCATCGTAATAGCCATATGCTATGCACAGCAGGTGACATAGATTACCTGTATAACCCCACCTCCAACACCTGACGCATTCATAAAGTTTGGAGAGAGCCCGAGAAGTTGGGCAGCCCAGTCCATTATGATAATCTCTAATTCTGTGCACGCAGGACTAGCAGACCACTAGATATTCAGATATATATGGTAATTTTTTTGCGGAGGATAGCGCGTACCACTTACGTTGAATCCAGGATTACACGCGCTTGTGGCATACAAGTCTGCCAAGATGCCTTCGAAGGTGCATGAAGTTGGAAAGTATGCAAAGAAGGAAGGGTGCTGCCAATGAGTCAATCCTGAATTGCGGCATAGACTTTGAGATATTGCCATCGAGCCAAGTCTGGTCAACGCACCAGGCAAGATGAGCTTCTCATAGTCATCGGCGATGACTTGGAAGTCTTCTCCAGTGTCAGGAGCACATACTAGCTGGCAAGTAAGGATGTATGCCCCAAATTTGGTGATGAATACGAACACGGAATGTGTTCCCTCAAATACCCGGGCTCAACTTCGGAGGCAACGGGTCGTTCTTGTAGAGAATAATAGTAGTCACATATGCGATCGATAGCCTGGTAGCCAGCTTTTCTGAATCTGACAACCATGCATTAGCACATATAGAAAAGAGTGGATGGCAGCTTACTGTTCTACATCCATTGTGAAAAGGATATTGATATGTTTCCAAATGTTTGGTGAGTTGGCGCTTCGACATCTGGGGGTTAATGCCACGACCCGAAATTTTATGCCCCTTGTGGATAGAGGACCTTTGAAATTAAAAAAAAATAGCCATGAGCATGCAGGACTGGGCCTCCCAGTGCCTGTCGGAGATTCACATATCGTTTTGATTGATGCACTTCATAAGTCCCTGTGAAAAAGGGTTTGCCAACGACCAGCTTAAATACCCAACAGGGTTTTGAGTCGCCGTTTCCTCAAGATGGACGTGTCTTATATCAAAGATGTTTCTCTGTCGACCAGTGAGCTTTAAAGCTGCTTTTATATCACAACTGGTTCCTGACATATCATGTCTAGTTCGTGAAGCGCCATATTTGTCCACATTTCTCCTGCTTGTAGGCACAATCACTGTCGCTCGCGTCATCACCCGTGTAGCCTCGGTCTTGCTCGAGATATTCATCTTATCAGGCACTAGTGTAAGGATACTGGTCGCGTGTATTCATGTGCAGACGCTAACTTTTGATTTATCCCCAGCTCAGTCGATATGGTGCCAAGAAGGGGACATGGGCTGTTGTAACTGGCGCGACGGATGGCATTGGGAAAGAGTTTGTTCACCAATTAGCGAAGGCTGGCTTCAACGTGTTCCTGGTCGCCAGAAACAAGCAACTCCTTTCTGATACTGCTTCCGACATCGGTAAGCACGTCTTTCTACACAACAAACAGTAGTCTTGAAACACTTTTTCGTCTCCTCAGAGAAAAAATACGGAGTCAAGGCGCAGAGTCATTCAATTGACTTTTCTACAAACTCTGATGGTGGGTATGATGCGTTAAGTGTGGCTTTCCAGAATCTCGATGTTGGCGTTCTTGGTGAGTTGCATATCCCTGACTGACCCATCGTAGTAGTAAACTGATCTGAGGCAGTCAATAACGTTGGTAAATCACACGATATGCCCGCATATTTCGTGGATACACCTATTGAGGAAGTGAAGGACATTGTTGCGATTAATGTGAATGCCACTTTGCGCGTGACATACATGATCCTTCCTGGCATGGTCCAGCGGTATGAATGCTCCTGCACATTTTTTCCGTGACACTAATGATTATGATAGTAAACGTGGCCTTATTCTCAATGTTGGATCGTTCGCTGGAGCTGTTCCTTCAGCAATGCTGGCAACGTATTCCGGGACCAAGGCTTTCCTGGCAACGTTCTCTAGTGCCCTGGCTGAAGAAGTGCGATCCCAAAACATTATCGTTCAACATATAAACACCTATTTTGTCGTATGTAGCATGTTTTTCAGGGGCTCGGTTATCACTGACAGATCGGTAGGTGTCCAAATTGTCCAAAATCAGGAAAGCGTCTGCGCTTGTTCCTCAGCCTGGACCGTACGTCCGATCCGTGTTGTCCAAAATTGGACTCTCATGTGGGGCCAAATATGGTGGTCTTCCTGGCACAATGACGCCGTACTGGTCTCATGCGCTGGTGCATTATGCTATGACTGTGATTGGGGCACCGGCACTCTTCATTAGCTACACTCATAGACTTCACAAGGACATCAGGAAGCGGGCTTTGAGGAAGAAGGAACGGGAGAGTAAGGCACAATAATTAGAACGAGTTATACATAGTTTGAATATTCAGTGGGTGAGGGAAATTGAGTGCACGTGTAACTGAGATTGTTTGTTTGTGCTCCTGAAATGCGTGTGCAGCGTGTTGCCATCGACCTGGCTGAGCCTGTCATTTTCACTTTGGCATCCCAGACCTCGGGATCCCCTTTCTTCCTCTTACTACCACTATGAAGCGGCAGCCTTCACGAGCTCCCTCACCAACACCTACAGCCTTCTCCGGAATCTCGAACTATCGCACGGACTCGTACCGCCCGATTAGGGACAAGTCCATCCCAGCGGTGCCATCCATTGATTATCGGTCGGTCTCCAAAACACATTTTGGCGAGCTTGGCCGGTATCTTGCTGCTTATCTTGCGAAAGGTGAGCTCTCTGTGCTTTCATCTAGGCATCAGTTATTGACCATCGGCCAGCGACACCCAATTCTCGTTCCACTGCACGGCAGAAACTTACGCGCCTCACTGCTCAACAATTTCACGAGCTCTCTACCGACGTTTATGATGAGCTGGTACGCAGGAAAACCGAAAAAGAAGGTGTGCATGCAAGAGTTAATTTGACGTCCGAATCTGCTACATGGCTGATCCTTTTACGTTCCAGTTCCCTTCCTTCCAGTAAGAGAAGAGTTCCATCCAAAAAGAAATCAAGCACGGCAGAAGCTTGCCACTCTACCTACTACGCGTTTTGAGGACTTGTCGAGTGATGTTTATTTCGAGTTATCTAGGCGATACCCTGAGTTCAAGGAAGATGTGAGTAGTTGGTCTATTGGGCCTTCGGAATTTTCGATTTACGTTGCGCTTTAGCCCTCTGGAGGGCGAGCATCTGCAGGGTCCAACTATGATGATTACCCTGCTCCAGATTTCCCAGCCAATTCTCCCCCAAGGCCCTCTAACTCACGAACATCGGGACGTATTTCAGCAGATCGACCGTCTGATGGTGGATATGGCGGGAATGTATCCAGCCGTAGGCCCTCTGAGGACCGAAGGCGGCCAAGTGAGGCAGATTTTCTGCCTTCTGGTCGTAGGAGCGAAGATACGTCCCGAAGGCCAGACGATTCCTTCATAAGTGGAAGGATTCCTGATGACAGTTACCCCCCTACCAACATGCCATCGGCAGGCTCACGTCGAAGACCGTCCCAGGAGACGACGCGGAAATCTGAGGATCGGGAGAGAGAATCTGTTCGGCGGCCAAGTGCATCCGCCAGCATGAGCGTTACGAGCGACAGCACGACAACGGTTAACACATCTACAGCCCAGAGCACGACCGCTGCAAGCGGTATGATCATTCCGAACAAAAGTACCATTGAGGAGGAATACATTGAAGTTCCGTATGGCCGTGACGCACGAGAGAGTGGCAGCACAACGATTGACGATCGGGAAAGGATTGGCGATTCCACCCGTGATCCAGATGGGCTTGTTGATAGTGAGATAGATAATGCGAGCGATTACCCAAGCCCACTGAGCCCCAGGAGTCCACCTGCTGGCTTAAGTGGATTGAGTGCTCGGTTGAAGGGAGTGGATGATGACGATGACGATGACGATGGCGCTGCGTCGATGGCTGGTAACCGAAGTGGTGACGATTTCTTTGAGAAGTATGGACGCTCGTCTGTTAATTCAGACAGGTCTGTCGGCACCAGTGCACTCGCGACGCGGCTGGTAGGGAGAACCAGCGTCTCTGCCGATCAAGAAAAAATGCGCAGAGATTACGAATTCAAGATTGCAACGATGCAAACTCAGATATCAAGCCTACAACGTGAATTGGGGGACTCAACCGAGAACGATCGAAAGTGGCAAGACGGCGAGGCAACAGTGAAGCAACTGGAAGAGGAACTTGCAGGCCTACGCAAGGTATGCCAGCTAATGCACCCCCCCGAAAGTCGTGCAAACGCCTAATTACTCATAATCAAGCGCACTGAGGAACAAAGTACTGCTATGCGGGCAATGCAAAAGGAACTTGATGAGCTGCGAGAACTACGCCAACGAGAGAAGGAACGCGAGACGAGGAGAGCCCAGGAAGACGAGGAAGAGTTACAGATTCTCCGTGATCGTTGCGAGAAATTGGAGGATGAACGCGAAAACAGGCAACCACAGGTGCGTGAGTTTATCTATTTATCTCGGAGCACGACTCAAGATCATCAAAGCCTGACCCTGAAATTGTCGAACAACTCAAATCGGATATGGAGGGATTGCTGCATGAGCTGGGTGATTTGTCGCGGCGGAACGATGAGCTCATGACAGCGAAGGACTCGGACTTGACCGTCATTCGTGATCTCGACAACCAACTCAAAGAGTACAAACGGAAATATGAGCATGCGAAGACTGAGTTGCGCAATGTCAAAGGTGAGTTGAAGCTTTTTTTCATTGGGTTACAATTCTTACAATCTTTGTTTTGTTTCTTTTCCGCAGCGACATCTCAACTATTCATGCCGTCACAAAGATTCGATAAGGGTGATGACCAGCTTCCTGCCTCTAGTGATGGAGGCATTCTTGATATACACATCACGGCTTTTCTTTCCGCAATCGATACACTATTGACAGCAGGCCGATCCAATGCCCCAACAAGGGTCCTTACACCGATGAAATCTGTGGTCAATGCCGTGACGAATATCATTGAAGATGTCCGAGCTTTTGAAAGACGATCACCGCGGGATCGACCGGACGTTGATGCGGAAACACTAAAATCTTTACGAGAGCGGGTAGAGGCAACACTAAGTAACCTAGTGACCGCTTCCAAAACACACGCCACCAGTTCAGGGATGTCTCCAGTCAGCTTGCTCGATGCGGCCGCTAGCCATGTGTCTTCTACAATCACAGAGATCGGTAGAATGGTGTGCATTCGCAAGGCAACTAAAGTGGAGCAAGATCAATTCCCGTATAGTACACATGTACCAACACCCTCGGCGACAAATGGGTTTTCTCCCTCTCTGCGCTCAGTGGATGAGGCCCGGTCTTTACACCAGCGAAAGGCGAGCCAAGCTTCATCCAGTCGAGGACGGTTCTCGGAATCTCCAAGTTCTCCTCCGAATCGCTCGTTCGGTGATCTTCGCCGGAGGCCCCCATCGGAAAATTCAAGCTCGGAGCAAACAAACTCACCACCTCCAATATTTGACCATCACACGAACTCGGGCGGAGTTGTGAGTGATGATTCTGCTCAGGCTGAAGGATCTGAAGATGCCTGGGCAGAGTTGAAGGTAAACCGAAGCCGTTCAGACCCACTAGCATACGGAATCTGATCCGATTTGTTTTTGTAGCCCTATCTTGAAGCACAAACCGAATCGATTGTTTATGCAATTCAAAGTGTTCTATCGGGCGTTCGCAGTCCGACACCATCCCCAACATTGAATGAGAACCTCACACAAATAATAACCATTGTCTCTAGCATCGTTGCAGTGTGCAACGACAACCTTCCACCAGCTTCTGCGCAGCAAGGGAACGACATTCTACGCGAGCTCAGCGAGCATGCAAACAAACTCAGCGAGGTACAGGCGTTGCCTGATGTCACCAAAGAGTCACGGCAGATTATGGCGAAGTCTAGCTTTGCCATTGCAAATGCAATGAAGGGGCTAATGAAATTGTAATTCACCTACTTCCATATGCCTGTCACCCTTGTTTAAATTATGGGGCCGTGCCCCCATCTATATCATCATACCTCTTCGCATCGTTGTTGTAATACGCATGTCTACTACCTAGCTCACGGAAATAATGAAATAGACGATTTTTAGAGACCGACCTACCCCTACCGGCTCATGCTGGCAAGATAGTCATGATCGACTATGTTCTCGGTGGATGTCATGCCCAACTTGACGTCGATATGTTCCAGTCTTGCTCGATTGGAGTCCGATTGAAGGAAATCTGGTCGCCGAGACTTCAACATTGCAGCCAGTGTGTCATTCGTACATTCCACCACCTGGTGTAGTACAAGCTTCGTGAGACGAGGGCAAAGTGCATCTGATGGTCCATGATGGGTGAGTAGCTTGAGCGTTGGGTCGGTTACACATATGTCACCATGGGCGTCGTATATCTCCAAGCATCTCAGTGATGGGCTGTTGTGAACGAGGCACTGAACGAGCTGATCATGTGTTATCCTGGTGAATTCCAAAAATAGGGTTTCCAATTGGCACCCCGAGCGAAGGAGAAGCTCATTGAAGTGCGATTGTGGCCAACGCTCAGATCTGATGAAGCCACAAGTGATTCCGAACCGAAGCAGGCGGGGGCAGATGAGGAGACTGAGCAGAAGGCGCAACCCATCGTCCAGTTCATATTGATAGATTGACAATGAAGCCAGGTGAGGGAGATGTAGGGGTGGATATGATGAAAGATCGGTTGTAGCATCACCTCCCGCAAAATGGCGTAGGTCACAATCCACAAGACTGCAACAGTGGCCGAGAACTTCATAGGCGCTCTGAAGGGGGATGAACGTGTCAATCACGAGCTTGGTCAGGTCTTGCCATGACAATTGAAGGGCACCAACAGGGCTGAAATGGGGTGCGTCCCATGAAGACCATGTCTGTCTGTTTCCAATCGTGAACTCGCGCAACAAGGGAGTAGAGCGAAGGAAGTGATTGATCTGTAGCAATCCTTCAGATTGCAAATCGCGCATGTCCAGGATTAGGTGGGTTAGGTGTGGCGCCCATCGCGCAAATAGAGGTTTCAAAGGGAAATCCCTTCCAGGAAGAGACATCTGAACATGTTTCCATCGCGAAGAGCTCTTTGACAAGAGATGGAAGAGTGGCTGGGAAAGTGATTTGAGTTGTTCAGGATAGGGGGGAAAGCCATCAATTTCAAAAGAAAAAGATAACGGCTGGGATCTAGAGTAGCTCAACCAGCGAGACATTGTTGATACAGAAGGAGTTGGCTCGCGTAACGAAATAAAGAGTTTGAAAGAGGACCACAGAGTAGAATTGGCAAGGGTGACTTCCCGCCACTTCTTGCTTACTCGGGTCAATAATAACGGGGGATCATGTTTGGACACCTTGGCTCTGGCATCAACCGGAGAGCAGGCTTTGAAGCATTCACCCAACAGCTCGGGTGGTATGCGCTCCATAGATGTTTGTCAGATATAGCAGTCTCCCAAAAAATTGCTACCTGATTTGTGAAGGAAATCGGGGGGGGGGATGTGGTGGGTCGGAAGGGTATGGCGATCTGTGGATGCGCTGTCACTATCTGTAGTACGTGGGCTGACAAATATAGCATTCAGTATGCAATAGATCCTTCTTTCAAAGACCCGTGATTGAATATTGAAGGGTGAAGGGTAAACCTGATGTAAAAACACGTACTAGGGTGCCAAGCGAACCCGTATTGGTTAACGAAGCCAGGTCTTCGCCCCCAGATAAAGAGCGTGTCAATAAGTGCCATGAGCCTAGAATGGTTCTGAGAAAATTTTGGGGTACTGAGAAATAGCCATGGGATAGCCAGCCAATTAAGCAGATGAAAGCCTGGTTCTACTGGCGCCCAAACTCCGGGACCTAAGAGCTCGTTTCTTCCAGGTTAAAAATGATAGAGCACGAGGACAGAAAGGCTAGATCAGTGCGGTGCCCACTGATTTATTTGTGCCAGAGACCCTGAACCGACCTTCGATGATATGCGAGGGCTTTGGTTGACATGTAGGTCCCAGGAGAGTTCCATAGCCTCCATGAGCGATGCTGAGGGAACCTGGCGTCGATGAAGTCAAGTTGTGAACGTAATACTACTATTCCTATTAACTAATATGCTGCCTACAGTGCACGTGACCATTCTGAGCACGCCATAGCACGCCATCGGCTGAGTTTCAACGAGTAATATATACGAGCGTTGGGCTGGAGAACAAGAAACCATTTCTTCATTACCACCCCCATCTCCTTCTTTCATCCTCTTTATTGCTCGTATTTTTGCACCATATAAACGCGCTTGCGCCCCATCAACGCTCGGTCGACGCCCCACGTCTGGAAATCGGCGTCAAAATCTTGAACAATCACCGCTGCTCCCATGTCATGATGTATCCCTCTTGACAAGGTCATCAGGCCAGAATAGTTCTGCTTTCAAGTTGGTGGCAGGTACAGGCTTGAGGTTCGTCGACATCGATCCCTGTCTTAGTCCCACAAAACATTCACGTGAACATCAGCCGACCTCCATTCTACACGTAACATTTACCCATTCAGTTTTGTACGGCAAAATGTTTGACTCTTTTGGTCAACGAGGACGACGCCGTCGGATCCCCCATCGTCCTCGTGCAGTAGTCGGATCATCCCTTATCCTCATGGCACATTTCTAGTGACAGGTGGTTACTCCTGGTCGTCACGCGCACCGGTTTTCTGGGCTCAGGATCTCTTTTGGTCTCACGGCCGGCGCTTGTTATCGCTGCGGTGTTTGCGGCACGTCTCACCCCCAACATTTCTTGGTCCTCATTTGGCGTTTTCAAGGCCACTCGCAACCCCGAATTCCGAAACGAATCTCGATCCGTCGACTGCACTGAGGTTATCTACCTTCGAATTTCCTCAAGGAATTTCCCATCACCATAATAGCGATCAGGGTGGTTGTTGGATAATGTCCTTCCAGGAAGACTGGTCGTCGGGGTTAAGGCCATTTGTACGTGTTATTAGATACTCCAGTGGTATAAAATGCATCTATCCTCTTGACCATAAGCATCCATTGCATTTGGACAAACTATTCCCCTGAACTCAGTTATTATCCAAAGTTATGCTCGCGATGCCACGTCTTCCGTCTTCTTCTTCCTCGTCCTCCTCTTCCCCATCAAGTTCGCCCTCGCTTTTGCCAGAGTCTCGTGCATCCACTCCTGCTTCTGACATCTCCCTGTCCGATGCTACAGACATATTTGCTTATATTCCTCTTACATCTTATCAACCAAAGGTCTTGAAGACCGTTTTTGAGAAGCATGCGGCAAATGGCACGATCGCAGTCATCCTTGACAATGAGGCAGTTGAACAGACGGCAGAACCCAAGTATGAGTTCCTCCACGGCCTGCGCAAAGGTTTTTGGAAATCTCACATGGCGCATGGAGATCTTGAATACTTCCTGTCGACGACGTGTGACTTTAAACTTTGTCCCGTATGTATCTGCCTTCTCTAACTCTCCGCTGCTCAAACGTAATCACAGTCCACGAATGTTTTGAATACGGATCCAATCCAAGCCCAGCAGCTCCTCGCTCTGGCATCAGTGTCTTTACGCTCAGTCCTATCCTTCCCAGTTGATTCAGGCCGTTGTACTCTCCACGTCGTCGAACAGCCCAGCGTTGCGTTTCCGCCTGTCTCTCATCTCGCCCCTTTCTCCGTTGGCAACAATGAGACTACCAATAAGGGAAATATACCAACCGAGACAGAATGGGAGAGCCTGTGGGCTGTTTGGGATTTGATTACACTCCAAATGATACCACAGGAGATGCTTCACCAAAAACCAATCGATTTGCGGCACAAATGTTTGTTCTATATTGGCCATATTCCAACGTATGTATTACCTGCCTTTCGTTCTCACCCCCTGCAACTTAATGGCTCCAGATTTTTGGATATGCTCCTATCCAAAGCGATTGGGGGCTGTCCAACAGAGCCAAAGTACTTTTGGAACATCTTTGAGGTACATTTAGTCATTCGTGACTCCTGTCTCACATGCTCAAGGTGTGAACCCACAGCGGGGAATTGACCCCCATGTAGATGACCCAGATCACTGCCACGTATGCTCTCCACTTCATTTACTTGTTCATTCGAGTTTAATCGGTATCTCTTAAGAATCATTCCGAGGTTCCCGAGAAAGATGAAGATTGGCCGACAATTGAAACCATTATGTTCTTCCGCATCGGTGTGCGCGCCCGATTAATGCGCCTCTACGATGACCTGCGCAGCGGAAAGCGTGTCCTGACTAGGAACATTGCGCGCACACTCGTCATGACCCTAGAGCACGAGGGTTTCCATATCGAGACCTTGCTTTACATGCTCATCCAACGAGCAGGTACTGGCACCCTTCCGCCACCCGGGTTTACAACCCCAGCGTGGGAGGTCTTGATGCAACAGTGGAGCTCATCCCCTCCCCCATCTTCCCCCTCGGTTGTTATTGGGCCCGCTACCGTGACGCTCGGACACCAGGACTCGGAAGGAGATGACAAGCTACCTGACATGATGAATGAGGTTGATGGCCACAATTTCGGTTGGGATAACGAGAGTCCTGCCCGTTCGGTCGAAGTCCGTGCATTTAGGGCTGACTGGCGCCCCATAACAAACGGCGAGTTCGAGACCTTTTGGAGAGCTAATCAGGATCGCATCGGCATGCCGGGGAGCTGGGTACAAGAAGATGGCAAGCTAAAGGTATAGATCTTATCTCCGGTACCACCAGAAGGCGTATTGATACACTGAAAGGTTCGAACGATGTACGGACCCGTATCCATTGATGTCGCCGAACACTGGCCGGTGTTGGCTTCATATGATGACCTCGTCTTGTATGCGGCGTCAAAGGGTGGTCGCTTGCCTACCGAACCGGAGCTGCGCTTATTCCTGGATACCTACGATGTCGGACATGAAGGAGGTGCAAACATTGGCTTCAGAAACTGGCACCCTATCCCGTACGTTTTTTTATTTTGGCCGCACACGTACGGCTACTAATCGAATCGCACAATATCAGCGCTACAATGGGGCTCGACAAATATCAAGGGAAGGGGTCCAACGGAGGGGTCTGGGAATGGACATCGACCACTTTCGACGGACATGAAGGTCTTTCACCGACAAACCTTTTCACCGGGTAAGATTTCCTCCATCAGCTGTGTTTCTTGTCTGTTGACATGTGGCCACCAGATACTCAACCGACTTCTTCGACACCAAGCACCAGGTAGCGGTAAGTGTGCCATAAACCTCTTCTCTTGACGCTTCTGACTCGGCCCCGAATATCCAGCTGGGTGCCTCTTACGCAACTATCCCTCGTATTTCTGGACGGCGAACGATCAGAAACTTCTACCAACATAACTATCCATACCCCTGGGTTGGTGCAAGGGTTGTTTATGATGTTTCATCCCCCACGTTCTCTCTGATGCCCACTACTATGTAAAGAGTTTTTTGTTCGTGGATTGTATGTATATTATTACTTCATGATTACTAGATGAATTGAAATAAATTGTGAGGATGGATGTTTATGGTAAGATTAAGAAGTATCCAAAAGAAATCGCCATATGCCAAAGAGAACGTTGATAAGAAATCCAACGACTAATCCCATTTGGGTTCTTTTCCTATATATCGGCGGGTCAGACATTTGGAATTGTAGATAAAATGAAATCACGAACGAGAATATTACGTTCTCTGTGGCCTCTGGTTCGCTACCATCTTCCCAGAAGATGGCAGGTTTGTGTGAACGCATGAAAAACAATGGGAGGAGTGGGAAGAAAAACCCGATGAGTAGACCCTGCAATACCACTGAACTTGATGATGAAGACGATTGGGACAGCGTTGCGGTTCCTGCGTTATCAATCGAGTCAATCCATTGTTCCTCTAAAGCGCGGGCGTGTTCATCGTCTAATTGCAGTTATAGGTTAGCTGAAACCCTACATTATGAGAATATTAACTGACATTCTTCCTCCGTTTCAAAGTCCATATCCAAGTAATTAGCCGAAGATTGACTATGAAATTGGCGCCTGAAATTGGCAATGTCTGCTTCTGAGAAACCAACAGAAGCTAGCCGGTCAAATCCTCGAGCAGGCTGCAGCTGGGCAATCTAATTGAAAAGACTTCGTTGGTACTCAAGGAGGATTTGTGTGGATTAGGAGACTAACCTGCGTCTTCCCATCGTCCTGCTCCTCTCCAGGCTCATATTTTGGGCCAACTGAACAGTGTATCCAGGTTGTAGACTTGGGTAAAAGGTGTGACACATTTTCATCGTCATTCGCTCTTTGTTGTCGCTCTTCCAGCAACGCAAGCCATGAAAACAAATATGTGCCGTCCGTTAAGAGTCGACCGGAATGAATAAGTCGTAGTCGTCGGTCCTTCAAATCAGGCCGGGCCTCCCGAATCTTTATAACCTGACATTAGTGTATCTGACAGTTTTCAGGGAAGGCACTGCTAACATTGTTCTTCACGTCGCGGACGGTATCTTGTTTTCTGACTGATACTGTGAGATCAGGAATGCCTTCAGTGAAGCGTATGACAAGGGCCCTGGAGGTTATTTCTAATGTGTTGGACGACGCTTGTGGTGTTGTTATGTCAGGAAGCTCTACAGCTCTCTGCTTTCCTTTGGCCTTGTCGCTGAGGGCAGACAATGTCATGTTTAGTATCAGGGAGGTAGCGAGCACAAAGCAAAGCCATCGTCATTCATTACATTACGTAATCAACAGTTGAAGCTGTCGTTGTCGTTGACGATGTGCTTGACGAATCACGATGTCTTTTTTCCCTTAAAAATTCCAGGCAAGTGCTTTGCCTTGCGCTGTCTGGGGTGTCCGCAGTGGCGGTAAATGGTATACTTGGAATTGATCTTCCCGGCGGACCAAACGAAACGCGCAGGTACCTCTCCGCTCGGCTCATCAAACACAAATCCGTGAACATAAAAATCAAACTCCTTGGTGCAAGTTTGACCTTGTTCTTGTCCTTCCGCGACATCTGCTTGTTGACCTGTATTCTATTCTCAATTTGAAGGTATAAGTAATTTTGAGGGGCTTACATTGGGCATCCTTGGAAGACGCTTCACACCTGCCTTAACGCTAGGGCGCAAAAACCAGCTTTTGTCGATGTTTGGGTTCGAGCGTTTACGGGCAAGAGAAGACTTACGATCATACTCGTTGGGTACAGGTAAGTCTGTTTTTTTTTTATCGCATTGAGGTTTCTGGGAGTTCCAGTGTTTTGATCTTGCCACTATTGATGAAATGTCAACCCGCTGTATGCCTAAGGTAACAAACCGATTAGACTGAGAGAACAATTCCGCGATAGGTTTAATCCATTTACACCGGGGGTAATTCCCGATGATTGAAGTAGACTCATTGTAAACACATTGGAAGAACAATCAAAATGATATTAACCTCAGGCTGGGGCATCATTTAAAATGTTCACCAAAAATGTCCTTTCATTTTAAATGTTTTCCATGTGTTCATTATGTTTCTGCCCATCTTCTGGATGAAATAACTTTGATTGGTATTACAATGGGCCAGTGTCAACCATTGATATTTTCCCCCAGTGGTAGTGGTCGTCGTCTTAACACCCTTTGTCATATTCGTGCCCATTTCGACACCCTTGCAACCATAATGACCAAGGATAATTAAATGCTGTACACCTAAAAATTTCGACAGCGTATCTCAAGGGTACTTTGCTTAATGTGAATTCGGCGATGAGCCAAGTATTCCTGGAAAAGGAACTGACACACAAGTTACGGATACTCGGTTGGCCATATCGGTAGAGGCCCGGATAATCGACCTCGTAGGCGCCTGGAATATGGGATCGGGGCTTATTCTTGACAGGGTCAAGGTACTAGATATGTTTATAAAGGGGGTGGTACCTATTTTCAGTTCAGCTGAGAAACATGAAAGAGGGCACTACCGATATTATCAGTACGGTGGGGTAAAAGGACGATGGGCAGTTACTTTGTGTGACTAGTTTCGCGGCACGAGGCTTAGTATTCCTTTCAAACAGCCTAGTAAGTCCAAACGTGGCAGTTAAGGTAGGAGTGGTATTGATAATAGAATACCACTCCTACCTTAACTGCTGCAAATGCAGTCAAGATTGTAAGGAAGCTTGTAGTTAACATCAACGATGGCAACTTGATCACGGGAGGTTTCAAGATCGTAAGGCACCAGGCCGAGACGTAGACGAACCAGCGTCTAAGGTGTAACAAGATTAGCGAGGGATGTCCCAGCGAGCCAATCCCTTCACCTGAAGGTTACAGGGTCGGAGTATAAATGAGGGGCCTGTTTCAACCGACGAAACAACCAACGTTGTCTGTTAGAAAATGTACAGCATTCAGCATCAACAACGAAGTGACTTTATCCGTTCGTTTAGGTATCGGTATGCAATCAATGGCGCGAAGTGTTTCCAGTGGCGTTAAGCACTTCAGCTCCAACAAGCTGTTGCAATTCTAAAGCCGCGATCAAATAGCAACGGGTTAAAGGATATCAGAATATTTGTCGTTAGCTTGTCTTGGACCTAAATAAACGATGATAGATTCGGATGCGATTGTCGCGCCACTGAGCATTCTGAGGATGCGCATGAGAGAAGGCTTTAACGGGGCAAGTTGCATAGTTAAACTCACAGTTACATAAGGCAACCACTAAAGAGTGCTTGGACATCTTCGGCGAGCTTTGCATGGTCAAAGTCACCAAAGGTTCCCATTTCGGTAAAGTCTGATCCCTCGAAGTCGAAACTTTGTGTGCAAGGCGCAGCACTGGTGTGGTCTTGAATCAAGGGTTTAAAAGTCTCCCAAAATTCAGTGAAGTCAATATCCTCCAAGCCATTCTGTAATACCGCCTCCAGTCCCGGATCAATGTTCATTCCATCCACTTGGTGACAGTCGTCTGATTGCGCGTTGACGTTCGTGAATTGGTCGAAAATATCCATGTCTGCCGTTTTGGTGACTTCTTCATGACACCGCTCCCCAGCAGGGAGTGTTGAGGGAGGGTCAACATGGGTAACAGAATTGTCCGTATAATAGGCTTCGTTCGTGTCGGTATCAGACTTAGGCGTCTCCACTTCTGTATCTGAAGTGGCGACTGGTAGTTCTAGGTCTTCCATCTCATCGTCTTCTGCGAGTCTGGTACAAGCATTGCGGGGCATTAGAGCAGGACTGCTTGGCGGAGGCGGAGAAGAAGGGGGGAGTCCAACCCAATGTTGCTTGACGGAAGCGCTATCTAAATGGTAGCCTTCAACATCAGAGGCCCGATCGACGTCTACAACGCCCTCCAATGATTGAGAGGTGTCAGGGATGTCATGATCGCTACTTGCAATCGGTAACGAACTTGGCGGACACTCTAAGACTTCGAATGCGTCCTCTAGCTGTTGATCGAGTTCATCCTCGGTCTGCTGGTAATTCTGATCCTGCTCTTGGCTTGAATTGTCACTCAGGTTCCACCCACGATGATCGATCGCTTTCCCTAATGCGATAGCGCGTATCGGAGACATCTTACTGCAAATTCTTTCACCAAGGGGTGAATTGCACGATCCTATTGGCGAGAAAAGAGGACTTTCTGCGCAATTGGGACCTCGGGAGTTTGTCAACGGCGTGAACAGGGAACCAGAAGGCAGTCTTGGAGGTTGGCGGTTCGCCGGCTGAGCTCGTACTGGCGTCGTGGGTACGGCCAATCGAGGGGGTGAAACTGGTTTAAGTGCACTACTGTCCGATTTATCGCTGTCGGGAAACACAGAAAAATCGCTACTAGCAGAAATTGGGCATCTCGATATCCATTGAGTGGTGAGAGCAGTCGTGCTATTTGTTGTGTTGCCCCCTACCCTCGATGTGGACTTCCGCACTTTTACTTGTGTGGCTGAAGGAGCTTTTCGTTTGCCTGCTATCTTTTCCTTGCGCTTGGCTTCTTCCGCCTCATCCAAGGCCCGTCGAGTTTCCTCGGACAAACGTGGTTGAGTTGCAGTGGCCGTCCGTGCCCAGTCTGGGAGAATATATCTCTTCCGAGCTTGTAATTGCGATTCATTGGATCGGACGGGTGACGATGCAGTCACTCTAGAATGGATGGGAGAGTCTGGTATGGTGATAGGTCGAGTGGAGTCGCTCCCTGGTAACTCAAGAGCCGAATCTTCGCGTCTAAGCGGCCTGGGAGGAGAGCTCCAGGGCTCTTCTCCAGTACGATAATAGTTAGTAGCAGAACTCTCTGAGCGGGGCTGATTGTTAGTTAGCAATCTCGAGTAGTGCCTAAATCCGCCGAGGCCTTGTTCAGATGAACTCTGTCGACAATGTGATTGTGAACGACGATGAGTGTCCCTGCGTTCCACGAATCCCTTTTCTCTCGTCCTCTCCATATTTTTACCCGACTCCTTTTCATCCATAAACTCGCTTAAGGTTCTCTTCCTCTTATTTCCATGGCTTGACGACCTGATGGAGGGTGCGAGCTTAGGTGGAGAATTCCCGTTTGACTTTGCGCTGAGACCAAGACTCTGGACAACGGCTTTTCCCCCTTCGGAAGGAGTATCTGAAGGGCCTGGTAGGGTAGGAGCAGGTAGTTTCGGATTCTCGCTATCTTTGTCTGTGCGTCGCTTGAAAATCGTCGGATTGACGTTCTCTTTGTCCAAAAGGATAATGTCATCGTCAATTGACGCTGCTGCCACGTTCACGTTATGGTGATGGTGGTGATAGTGATGGTAATGTTGGTGAGCAGATGCCAGAGATAGTGGGCTGGTGTTTGACGGTAGTGCTGGAGTTGGACGTGGGCCGGCGGAAAGGAGATGCTTTAGAGCAGAGATTAGTGATTGGTTTGGTTCCAGACTTTTATTGGATGTCGAATGTTGAACATTAGCAGAATCAATTGAATGTAGCGCTGCCAACAGGGCCGTATTCTGTGCGTTTGGTTCAAGATTTGATGATGTGGCATTTATCAAGGCGAGCACATCGAGCAGGCTGGGTTCAGCTTGGGCTTCTATTTTGACCTTTGGATCAGACCGTGATTGATCGGAGGCGCAACGGACGAGAGGGGTCTTTGAAAAGGGGGGTGGATTGACCTGCCCGGGTGCACGTATCCTTCGCGGTGGCCGCTGTGCCTTGATCAAGTCTTCGGCAGGAGGTATGTCTACGTTTGCCACTTTGGAGGATGCTTCATTGCTATCGCTTGTATCCGACCCATCTATAACAATCACAGTCGGCCGTTGCAAGCCTGACCCAGATGCATCTGCGTTGAAGCTATCTCTTGGCGTGATCTTCACTTTCTCGGCAGATGCAGCCATCCTGGGTCTGCCCTTCTTTTTGAGAGGACCGATATATGTCTCCGGGACGTTCATAAGTTTATCAGATTCAGTAATCGGGGTGGTGGAAGGCCGGGGTGGCTTTTTCGCCTTCGCTTTCGCCTTCGTGCGCATATGGATTGATGCAAGTGTGGCGAGAGTTGTGGTTACTGTAGTCGTCCCTGCTGATGAGGTTCCCTGAGACAAAGGGATTGATGTTGTCGACGTTTGTGTCGATGAGGAGAACTTGGAAATGGATGTGGCTGGTCCCTGCAGCAAGCGTCAGAGTACACCAATGTTGACCAAATGAAGTACTGACTTGTGGCTTCGTAGGCGCTGCACTATCTATAGACCTCACCACAGTCTCCTCAGTAGGATTAAATGGTGTCTGAGTATGGATCCCCCAGGAAGTAACTGCTGCTGGCAGAGCAGATTTGTTCATGGCGACAGTCTAGGATTAAAGCATTTTAAACATAAAGCTGCATACTACGAAAAGAGCTGAACCGACCTCGCGAAGGGCAAAAATAACTTCCAAAGCCTCTTGTCCCGCGCCCGACTTGTAAAGAGTTCCTACTACGGCCACGGCATCACTTTCGTCGGCAACGAGGGCCCACGACATGAGGCCAAGGCCTACGGCTACCCCTCGTGATTGATTGGGGACAGAGGAGTCTGGCGAATGAGATTGCGAACCGCTTGGTGACATATCAGATATATGTACTGGGGCTGGGGCCGAGTTGGATTCCAGGGGGTCAAGTACATAAACCGAGAAGTCGCGGGTATGATCCTGGACCAACTCGGGACTAGAGCGACAGACCGTCGTGAGGCAAATCTTGAGGGATGCGGTGCCATAGGTTGGGCATGAATTTGCTTGATTTTGGTTTGGAGGAATCAAGACGACCGGAACTGGAGCGTAAGATCGTGCAAGGATATACTGGGGCGAACTGTTAATTGTGTAGAGGATCCTGAGGAGCAGTTTTGTGTCCGCCATGTTTCCAGGAGCGCGTCAAGCGCGTCGTTCAGGACTTCTATGTTGCTGATGGACCCACGCGGCCAGCCGAAAGTCCTCCTTCATGTTGAATATGCTGACAAACGAAAATCAAGAGTCGCGAACGGTCACGTCGTGACTTGACGCTTTTCCCTCAGGTCGCGATCATGTATTTTTTTTTTTCACAATTGTTTAACGTTCAACGTCCATACTTATTGGTCTCGTTATCTAAAGTTAAGGGCTACTGAGATAGAAGCCCTTCTTTCAGCCGCGTTTGGAATTTTCACAAGTGACCTGGACAGAGAGGATTGGGGCGAGGTCGAACTCTCTCCTGGGGGTCCGTCAGTTGTGTCTAACATCTGCTGAAGCATCGAACTAGAACGCGGCTTCCTATCACATTCGCACCCTGGAAGGCAATGAGATGGCGTCTCTCCTGGGTTGGGGTCATTTCGCGCCATTTGCACTGATTCTGGTTGTCGGCTCGTGAAATGGGTAGTGATAAACGTCAAGAGGATGGGGATGGGAAATGGCGAAGGAGAGGAGTCGATATCTCTAGCCCAAACATCCCTATCAAATGCAGCGACAGTGAGCGAAGCTGTCATTATCAGGCAGGCGGTGTAGACGATGTCTGTATGAGTTGTGTAAATGACATTCAAGGTTGTTACCATAATACACTCACGGATCCCTGAATTACATATTGTAACACCTTGGAGGGTGGGAAACAGCCAATAAGCCATAAAATATCTTGGTGAAATGGTGATGATGACCAGGCTAAGAACTTCGTCGCATTAAGTAGATTTCCACGTCGTCTAGAAGGCGAATTACTTAGTTGGAAGGGAAATACGATTAATAACCCGACGGTCTCAGAGGCGACGCTTTGAGGGCTCTTGAGGAAAGGCTTTCGCATCGATCTGTATGCGCTATAAGCTCCAAAATACAGGTTGAGCGTATCCTAACATACGACCACAGTGTCCTCATCAAGGTTAGCACCTGAACTGCGACCAGCGTCCACAGAATTGCTCGTTGCAGAAAAAACGGCGAGACAAAGATTCCCAGGAACAGAGAGATACTCGAAAGGAATATCATCGTTCCTACAGTCTGTGGGATGAACTTTGTATTGTGTTAAGGAGTTGGGCTAACCTGAAAGAATATGACGAAATGTCTGAAATCGAAGCCCCATATCTATCAACGCCTTTCGGTTTCGAGGGGTGAAAGGTGAAGTGGTATTCATCATGACTCTGAGATAGAATGAAATACTCGCTGGAGGCTGACCAGGATCATTTCACATTAAACCTACGAAGTGGTCTCAAGCAGGCGATAATGTTCTAATTTTTTTTCTGAAAATTCGCACCGCTCAGAAGGATGGGAAATGGATATCCGTCTTCGATTGAACAGGATCGGAGATACTGAAAGGAATTATGTAGCTTAAGAACAAGCAAGGTATAACGAAGACCTATGCAACAAGAGCATTTTGAACGGGAAACGAGGATGAGAATATAAGACGCTGCGCACCTGCCCAACCTGAGACATTATCCTGGTGTCTGGAGTGAACCTATCGGCCGCGGCTCACGCCAAGCTCGAGATGAATTCTTGATATGGTCTGACAATGGCTCATCGTCAGAATCGTCCCCCAGAGGTTCGTTGTCCTCGTCGTAGTCATCCTCTAGGAACTCCCTAGACGGAGGGCCATCATCTTCACTCAGCCGTATCCTGCCGTCTGTAGTCCGGAACGTCTTCAGCCTGTTTGAATCATGATTCCATCGGTAATACTAATACTGAGAAACAAACATACTTATGCGAAACAATTTTTCGCAGAGCATCCGCTCGACGCCAGAGCAAAAATAGAGCACATAATGTGCATGTAGTAAATAGTGCCATCATCGTCATATTGCCAATGGGCTGCGGCTTGGGGGATTCATTGGGTTCTGTATAATGCACGTCATTGTTACTCTGAGGAGGAGTGTATATAACAAACCTCCTGGTATTGGCGACATTGTGGCTATAGGTGTGCGCGAGTTGATATGAACACAATGGCAGGGAAGGTACAAGGTTCGAGTGGCAGATATGCAGTGATATCTTTATTTGTCCTGCCATCTGGGATCAGCACGTGCCTAGCATGGATGCAACAGCCGAAATAGGATTACTATTAGAAGTAACATAAAGCGACAACAAGATAGCTTGTACGACACGTAAATATTTAGGGGATATGGCTGGACGCTATTTCTGCAACAGTGCTATCCAAAAATATCAAATAGATTCAAACCAATACTTTCGTTTCCTCTTCCTCCATGGTAATCATCGAAGGGCATATTTATCAAAAGCGCTCACCGGCTTCTCCACACTTCTCGTAGCCCACACCTGCCACAGTTTGATCGTTTCTTCGGATGGAGAGACGGTAAACACGCTCTCACCATCGGGGCTTAGGCAACTGTGAGTAACTGGGCCTTGGTGTGCATTCGTAAGTGTAAGGAGTCGTCTCCCGGAAGGGTAATCATGAACGACGATGGAATTGGAAAGGACTGAAGGAACAATTTTAACATCCGGATGTTTCTGACGGGGACGACGAGCGCCGCCAGCGTATAAGCTGGAAGTTGACCGCCGGTGAGCTAAAACTGGAGTGAAAGATGACCCATGAGTGCTTAGGAGCTCTTTGCAGTGTGGAGACCACTGTAGAGATAACACTGCGGTGTTCAGAGGCAAGGTCGAAACAGGCTCTGGGGAAGCAAGAGAGGAACTTTGAGACATGCTCCAAACACGAATTTTCCCCTCCGGAGAATACGAGCCAGTGGCCAAAAGATCGTGTTTCCATCCACACCACGCCAAAGCCTACAGACGCGTTAATATGGCAGTAATACCTAGTAAGAGTAACTGACCTTGACTGGGCCTTGATGTCGCATCTTGTAACTGCGCTTTCCAAGCTCTAGAAAGGTTTTCCCCGCCCGTTTGTCCCAGACATAAACAATGCCGCTATGGTCGCCACTGGCCAAAAAATTCTCATCTTTACTCCACTTAAGTCCCATGACCATGTCACGATGCTCTTCGATCCTATGCCATGACTGCGAGGTCCGCACATCGAACAGAGATATGGCGCCATCTTCCGAGCCTGCGGCAAGTATATCACCATTCCAACTGAAGCTCTTCACCCCTTCATTGCCGGAGCCTCGCCAAGAGTGACAGGGTTGGTGTAGACCCCCACTCCTCATAGAATCCCAAATCTGAATAGTTCCGCTGCTTGTACCAGCTGCCAGATTTGTTTCTCGTCCCTTGCCCCCCCATTCGATAGCATTGATTGTGCCGGGGAGTAGAGATCTGAACATATGAGAAACAATTTTCGTGTCAAGGTGTTGATGGAAAACATCTTGGCCACATGCAACCGCAATTAAATTTTGTCTCGACCAGGTGAGAGGATATCCGTCTGGATTCAAAAGTATGGCAGGACTATCAAGCGTGAGACTGCACTGTTTCCTCTTGTTGAGGTTTTCCACGACGGACGATTGTCGGGAGTGCCGTCGTGTGTGATCTAAGGAAGATGCATTACGGCGGAGGAGATTGAATGTGCTGTCCACACGATCGAGGGGAGCACGCTGATCTTCCTTAAAGTTGAAGATCCTTTCGTCAGTTAGACCAAATTGTTTACTAATCCGAGTTGTGCGAGGAGTGATATCTAAAGGTAGGAAAGTCTTGGGTCTCAACGGTATGAACCTATCGATCTGTGGAAATGAGGACTTGTGTCACCAGGGGACAAGCCAGAAACTCACCGTTATAGGAGAAATATCCTCATTGCTGCATGCAAGTCCTGACTCCGTTTCGCGTGTTAAGTCGGTAGACATCATAGATACCCTTCGCAGCTTGTGCGAGGAGAGGTTCGTGACCGATCCATGTATTCGTTTTCTCGATTGAGGAACGTCGGGCGTGGAGAGTAAATCCAAATGGCATTCAGACGAGTCGATTTCGCTGTTTAATAGTGTCAGCGGTAGGTCCTATAGAATATATATGGCATACGTTGACATTGAATAAATGGCTTGGAGGAGGCGGAGGGCTGGGGAAAGGTAGACCCAGTCGTTTTGGAACAGCCCTGAAGTTATGCAACACGTGATCGTGACTTGTTTGCCATCAAATCATCATTACATTTTTTGCAGCAACTTCTTTCAGCCACTAGCCATAGTATGATACAGTCCGCAACCGTTCTTGGAAAGCGGAGAGCCTTTGAGCCCTCAAACTCTCTTGTACTGCATCTATCAAGGCCAGAACTTAATTCCTCCACTTCAGACGCCAATTCCCCTTCAAGTAAATCCACATGGCACCCACCGATCTTGGTCAATGGGTCGCTCATTCCTTTTACAAACAAACAGTACCATTGTGCTTATGTCGGCTGTGATAAGGCGTATCCAAAGACAAGCCGCCTCGCCGAGCATGAGCGTTCGCATACTGGCCAGGTGTGTTATCTAATCGTAATTCTTGAAATCCCTCTAACTACTGGGAACATAGCGTCCTTTCGCTTGCGATATTTGCCAAAAGTCGTACCTCAGAGAAACGCATCTCCATGCCCATACTCGTACTCATCTTCCAGAATCCGCACGACCTTTGGCTTGCGAACAAACAGGCTGCAAAAAACGGTTTTGGACCTCTCAACACCTTCGCGTGCACATGGCTTGGCATAATGATGCAAAACATTTCTCAGTATGCTATCGTCTCTACGGATTCCCTGCTTGATTAATCTTGACCTTAGTGCCCTGAACCCGGTTGTGGTGAAGCGTTTGCAAAGCACCACCAGTTGCGTACTCACGGCTGCACTGCGCATGCCCCACTTGGGACTAAACCTTACCAATGTACCCATGAAGGTTGTACGAAGTCTTTTGCTACCAATCAACATCTACGAAATCATAGCAAAACACATGATGGTATGCCTTTTCTTGCAATTTTTGGACCCAACAATGCATTGAGTTTCCCAACAGCTCGGCGGTATACTTGTGTCCAACCACCATGCGTCGATGATACCAAAAATGACCTACAATATTTCCCTACGTGGAGTGCATTACAATATCATATTCGGGCAGTCCATCCTCCAACCTGTCATCACCAGCTATGCAGCGGCCGTGTATTCACGTCGCACAAAGGTCTTCGGGCCCACCAGAAAATACATGACCAACAAAGTGTTGAGGAAGAAATGACGCCTCATGCTCTGGATTCTGATGATGGAGATGGCTCCCCGCCTACCAAGAGAAGGCGCAGAGGTGGTGAGATTGGCCGAGATTGGAAATGTACTGTTCCAGATTGCAATAAGGAATTCAAATCCGTAGGTTGCCGCGTGCTAACATCCCACAAGAGCTTAATCCTATAATACAGAAACGTACTTTGGTCATTCATACCAATGTAACACATCGTGGCAAGCGAGATTTTTCATGTCCCAAGGAGAATTGCTACCATACCTTTGGATACAAGCACCTACTCCAACGCCACCTTGCCAGAGCTCATGAACCTGCCGCCTCCGAATCTGAATCCTCAAATGACGACTCATCTGCCAAGGAGGCTTCATCCAATGACAAGATTGATATCGATGCGATCACAGGCAATGCTTATGCCAAAAGGGCCAAACTGGATCTCCTTAGTGCGCGAGCGCTGCGTTGTCCTTACCCAATTCTGCGGGATCTTTCATATAGAAAACCCCCGAACATCTTTGGAAGAGAGGAAGCAGAATGCGAACGTCCGATTTTGGCTGATGATTCGCATTGCGATTATGTGTACAGCCGTGCATACGATCTCCGACGACACCTGCGCGCGACACATGATGTCGAAACGCAAAAGGACGTTTTGGATGCCTGGGTCCAGAAACAGCGCCTCAATCGAATACTAGATCCCCAAAACATTACCCCTTTACACGGCCTCTAAGCTTTTAGGGACCTCTTGCCACCACCTTCGAAACCTATGTGAGTTCGGATACTCAGCTAGCTTCCTCCCTGCTCCATCACTTAAATACACATTCGCTGATCACTCTCTCATATAGTCACCATCCTGCCTACCATCCCCAGAACGCATGTCTGCCTAAGCTGCTCCCGGCCTAACTTCCTTTAGGAGTGTTGGAACAATAGGAGGGTAATCCCTTTCAAAACTTCTTTTTCGGTCCAAAAGATACCCGTATAATTACCGCTAGCTAAGAAGTAACGGTCTTTATCAAAACCACGTTCTGACCGCGCTTCATTTGGATGGCGGTAGTAAGCTCATATACGAATGAACCGACAACCTTAAGAGTCGTATCGAGTGGTAACGTCGGCATGCGTCTCACGACGTTTTTACTTGTGTGCGTCCTCGACCCGGCTCTTGCCCTGGCTTGCTCAGTCGAATGAAGCCAATGCCTACTTCGCTCGAGAAGGTCCCATTGCTAAAGCTGCCCTGCTCGCGAACATTGGCCCTTCTGGGTCCAAGCCCCAAGGCGCTAAAGCTTGCATTGTAAGTGCCTCCCCGTTTGGGTGAAAATGTTTGTATCCTATTTCTCATTGTCTTACCTTCAAGCTTCAAAGCCGTGCTACTTAACGACACTGGCTGTAGTATACGATGTCCTCTCGGTCTGGAAGCAAACCTGCTCGCTGAACAGTACAGCACTCTCGTTTTCATGCTTTTCCGCATTGTCGCCCGACGCTGCCATCGAAACATATATCTGAACCACCCCAACCTTCACGTCACCCATTTCCGCTGTCAAAGCATATGCAGACAGCTTCGTTCAGGTTGTTGCAAAGTGTACGCCTAGCAATGGGGCATTCCCTGGACAATATAGCAGGGGGTGGTAAAGGTGAAGATGTAGATGGAAGTCTAAACGGAAGTGGAAGTGGCGGGGGTGAAAGGAGCGAAACGATTGTGCTGACATTCAACGTGCGGGCTACGACGGTCATACTTGTTTCAGGGATAGTGCAGCCCAAATATGCAAACCACGATGTAAAATGAATGTAGCAATGTTTTTACATGGGTATACGATTACAATTTTCATGGTGCTATAGTGTAGTGGCTATCACTCAGGATTTTGAAGCTTGTCTTAGTTTCCTGTAACCCAGGTTCGAACCCTGGTAGCACCTCTTCATTGTCGAGGGCGACACTTTTTTTCTTGAAAATACAAATCGTTATTACTATTGCTCTATATTTTCCCCCCTTCTCTATTTATTACTGGAACCATGGCGCATAACCTTTACAAACTTCACTTATGTCCCCTTCACTCCATGCTTCCAACCTGCTCCTCAATGATTTTGCCTCTGGCCTTGAGTTCTGCCTGGGTCTTTTCGACCTCATCTTGTACACGTTCTATTGATTTAAAGTATTTCACTGTTTTCACGTGAAGCTCTGTGGTAGGTGGGTGAGTATAATGGAAAATGCTGACAGCCCATTGGAGGGTTACCTGATGTAGCGTCCTCATCGACGACTATCAAGGCCCATGGATGAAGTTGCAGGGCGGATAAGGTCCACTGCAAAGATTAATTTAATCTACGTAACAGAAAGTGCCTGAAGCACACACCAGATGGTTTACTCCCTCCTCTGTTAATTGTATGCTTAGGGGCTGGTTCCGAAGTAGCAGAGATTGGTATAACGTACCAATTGCCTTGCTCAGAGCGAGTGCTTTGCGCAGGCCCGTAACGACAACCACAACCTCCCTGCTGTCTAGGACAGTCGCTACACCAACCGTTAATGCCATGCGGGGCACTGCCGATATATCGTTGTTGAAAAACCGTGCATTTGCAAGGATGGTGTCATACGCCAATGTCTTGATGCGAGTTCTTGAGGCAAGAGACGAACCTGACAGAGCATTGCGTAAAGATGGATAATCTATGACCATTCACAATTGAATCACCAGGTTCCTAGGCATGGTGTCAAGAGCAAGAATAGGAATGGATCTGGTGGTACGCACATTGAAGGCGATGTGTCCATCTTCACCAATACCCCCAAGGAATAACTCAATTCCCCCATACTCCTTGATACGCTTTTCGTAGGCATTACACTCTGCAATGAGGTCCTCGGCATTACCGTCCAGAATGTTCACTTGCGAAGGCGGAATATCGACTAAAGTGAACGTTAAAACCTTCTATCCTACCATATAGTATGTTGATGCATACTGTGCGAGAAAAACTCTCTGAACATAAAGGTATGGTAGGATTCTGAATGGTCTTGCGGGAGGGCGACGTATTCGTCCATATTAAATGTGACGACATGGCGGAATCTGCCAGTGCTTGGGTCAAGTAGGGGGGACGAAGGTGGCAGACAGCACTCACGAAAGTTGGCCATCCTTGACAAGTTTGATCAGGGCCTTGTATGTTGGGATTGGCGACGAGCCAGTGGGAAGCCCAAGCACAAATGGTTTCTCGGGCGATGGCGCAAAATCGATTATTCTTGACAGGTCAAGTGTAAGCCGGTAGAGACCCTCAATATCACCCGATGATGCGCAAGTACCTCTTGCAAATGTAATTCGCGATGTAGTCTCCAACGGCAGAGGGATCTTCGCGGATGATAAGACCTGTAAAAGGGCGCAATGTTAAATGACGTTTTTACAAAGTTAGATTCTTATCCACGAACGCATTTTGGATGTAATGAGTTCCGCTGAATGGCCAGCAATTACTGGCTGTTGGGATCACTGGCATAACTGTGCTAATCTTATAGTACCAGTAGTAAGCCCAGGAGATATACATAGTAGTGTATGACCCTGCCGAGCGGTCTTCATAAGCAAAAATATTGAAGCCATGGAGAAATCAAGGCCATACATAACCTTTACAAGTATACACCCACATGGCTTCTAGCACAAGGCTCCCAGCCATTCGGCAGCGCCAGTTTAGTGCTTTGCACCCAACGAAGCCTCTTCGATTTACCTTGTGCCATGCGAACCATCATCCTCGTGCGCCCAATAACTCCGTGTTTCTATGTTTATTACTACTCATACAGTACACTGGTCAATGGTAGAGGAGTGGTTAAACCCAATATACGCCTCGGAACGCATCAAGGACCGCAAGTCCGCGTTCCTGGCACATGCAACTTGTCTCTCAACAGAGAAGGATGCCCCTCGATTTATTGCATATCTGACTTCCCTGCCGGAACTCAAACGCGCAACTCACTGCATGTATGCTTATCGTATATCAGATGCACGCACAGCTTCAGTAGTTTGTGGACAGGAGGATGGTGGAGAGAGTGGCAGCGGAGGCTATCTTTCGCGGCTCCTTGAACTGTCGTCCTGTGAGAACGTTATTGTTGTTGTGTCTCGTTGGTACGGAGGCATACGGCTGGGTCCTGACCGCTGGAAACGCATAATGAACGTGGCGAAGGAGGCACTACGCGAAGGAAAGTTCATAATACCCACCCAGTCTGCGATGCGGTCAATGAAGAAAAAAAACGCACGGGATTGAGGTTTACGTCCCTGGCGTTGGTTGGGGGTGACGGCGAAATATATCGGATGAAATTTTCAAGGTGTTATAATTGTGCATCTTGAGTCTTATTTGACATTCGCCCAGATCAACAGATATCTGCGAATGCTAGTATCCAGCTCATCCCCTCAATACATATGGCAGCAACCAAGCCATTCCCTCATTGAATGTGTCCTTTATGGCCTTTCCACCAGCCGTTGACCAGGGGTAACGAATACAATCCTTGCGTCCCTTTTGGAAGGCGCTCTTTGCATCGATTATAGCCATATATTCTGGCGGTATGGGTATTACCTGAGTGAAAAGCACGACACCGAAGTGGGGAAGGATGTTTGCCAGAACACGGTTGTGCATATAAACTTGATTCGGAGCATATAAGCCCTCATATCCTTCGATTGAGTAATTGAGTACTTTACATACCTTGTGTGTTGTAGTACAAGCTCCAGGGGTCAAAAGCGGCTTGATTATTCAACTCATTTGACCAAAAGGCGTGTCGCAGGGGTAGACTTTTCGGAATCCTCATGCTCGAGCATTGAGGGTATAGATACCAGGTGCCTTGCCAGACCAATGCTTTTTCTCGGATTTGTGGGTCGTGGCGAATCATATGAAGTGTTTCGAAGACACCGGGGAGAAAGGCGGTCAGCGTTGCGTGGAGCGCCGCATTGGTGATACTTGTGGCCAGCGAATGTTGTTTGTGCGATGTTTCTAGATAGGTTGTTGCGGTAGTTGATAACAATTCGTCTGCATAGCTCCAGTTTCCTCCAGCGGCCTGGTCAGCATAAGTCCAAGCGGGTGCAGGGAGAGGGCCTCGGTTCAAGACAACCAGGTCCGCCTTTCGAGCATATCTCAGCCAGTAAGCATTCTGAACACGCACTCCAGTGAGGGAATCCACGATAGGTATGTTGTATCCCGCATCCATTGAGCTGTTGGCTGAATGGAGAGTATTTGAAACAACATATTGAAGTAATGCTGAGCCAGAAGTAGCAAGTTGATGTTTGCTTGGGGGCTTCTTCATCCTACCCTCCAGTCGCACAAGATTGAGACCGCTTGGATCACCTGCTGGAGGACGACAGACATGGTGAAATACGCAAAATTCTGCGCCAAGGCAAGTGTCGGGCTCGTTGCCGTTATCTTCCAGGGTGGCAAGCCAGAGTTCGTGGAGGTGGTACGTTGCTTCAGGCCCGACGAACAAGACCTTCTTTCCACTCAGGCTAGTGCATAAGGATGTAGGAGGTCGTGATTCTGCGAAGCAGGAGTAGTTCGGTTTAAATTCTGAGGGTATGCGCCCTTGAGTGCTCCGAGTCCAACGATTTATTGGAGCCGTTGTAATCCATCTTCCCGTGTTGATATAGCAGAACAACGTTGCCTGCAGCTTGTTAATACGGTTGAAATGTGTTCGGTTGCTCGCTTGACTCAGGCTCTTGATCGCTTGGTTAACAGCTCTGTCCAGGACGCGGTCGACAGTGTCCTTGAGGTGAGCCTCGTTGTTTGCGCTTCTGGAAAATGGCTGGTATACGACGAGGTACAAGATTGCGGCGAGCACCGTTAATTTTGTTTTCTTATGGCAATGTAGCATGTCAGGGGCAGATTGATATGTTCTTCCGTTTTTGGCCTTGTCCAATTTGTGAACTTCACGCCATGTCCTTTCCCCTCATCCACTAATTGACTAAGCCTGCTCCCATATCCTAGTTGTCGTATTATGCCTCGCCTTCCACTCCTCGGTAGACTCGATCCTCGCGAATATGTCGCCCTCGTCTTTGGATATACCTTTCTCGCCCTGGAATCTTTTGTGGGCCTCATAATCCTCTTCCTGCCCAAGTCAGTTATAAACTGGTTCTACCAACGCTCTCGTGCTTTATTTTATCATATCGAAGGGGGAGTGAAGGAGAAATCGGAGGAGAGGAAGTTTGTAGACAAGATCTTGAATGCTCGGGACTTCGGTGAACTTTGTGAACTCAATGGATATATACCAGAGGAACATGTAGTCTTGACCAAGGATGGTTACTTGCTTGGCCTTCACCGACTCCCTTCCATCCACGGGCACAAGAAATCAAGTCCTGGCACCAGCACAGGGAAACCTGTCGTATATCTACATCACGGCCTCCTCATGAACAGTGAAATTTGGGTTTGCCTGACGGATCCTAAGCGTTGTCTTCCCTTTGTACTCGTTGAAAAGGGCTTTGACGTATGGTTTGGGAACAATAGGTGGGTGGCGAAGTTTTTACTTGGTGACTCAAGGCTCAAGCTGGCTCATCGAACAGGGGTAATAAGTATTCTAAAAAATCCATTCATCATGGTCCGAATTCTGCCAAGTTTTGGGACTTCAGGTTTGAGTGATTCCTTGATATCTCACAATATCTGACTCGTAAGATATTCAGTATGGATGACTTTGCGTGGCATGATATTCCTGACTCTATCGAATATATCCTTCAAGTCACCAAGTCGCAAAAGCTGAGCTACATCGGTTTCAGTCAAGGAACAGCTCAAGCTTTTGCGGCACTAAGCATTCATCCCCAGCTCAACTCCAAGGTTAATGTGTTTATTGCATTGGCACCCGCAATGAGCCCTGCAGGCCTTTCAGCACCAATTGTCGACACCCTCATGAAATCCTCGTAAGTCATGGGTCGTTATTACCAAGCTTTGACTTGTTCCTAATGCCAAACCTCAAACCAGTCCAACCTTACTCTTCCTTTTCTTTGGTCGTAAATCGATCCTGTCATCTACTGCTATGTGGCAGGCCATCATGTATCCGCCGATCTTCACAGCTGTGATCGACACAGCCCTTGCCTGGCTCTTCAATTGGCGTAGCCTTAATATCACCGTAAATCAAAGGATAGGTGCATATGCGCACCTTTATTCTTTTGCCTCCGTCAAATCTGTCGTCCACTGGTTTCAGATCATGCGTAATGGTGCCTTCCAGATGTATGACGACGATGTCCTGTCTCCTGTGACCAGAACGACGGTCAGCTCATACCGTCCCGCTCGGTTCCCGACACGCAATATCGTTACGCCGGTCGTGCTACTCTACGGCGACTCTGACAGCCTCGTTGATATCCATATCATGCTGACACAACTTCCCGAGCATACGACGGCTAGACGGCTCCATAGTTATGAGCATCTCGACGTTTTATGGGGCAAGGATGTGGACAAGGATGTCATCCCCGAGGTGTTAAATGCTCTGGATAAATACACGGCTGAGGACGTGTTGACAGTAGCCTCGATCCAGGGTGACTCAGAATAAATACTAAACTCGCAAAAATGCATAATATACCACCTATTGTATGGATAAGTTGTCGTTCATTATCGAAAATACGGGGGGACACATGCCGGAAGTGCATTTTGAAGTAGGTGCATCAAAGTTCTAAGGAAATTGTAGGGCGTCTATGCATGGATATTTGGCAGCACAGCTCAAAACCTGGACAGGCAGTAAACACGGTGGCAAGATCTATGGTATTTTCCCTTCTGTGTCTAGCTTTCGTTGTGCCTTGGCACCTTTGCGACGCTTTTTCCTGGCCTCAGGATCCTCAGCATCGGAGGATTCGTTTGGTTTCAGGATATTCATCTTCTTCTTAGTCTCCTTACCCCCTTTCTTGTTGCTTTTTGATATGGAGATTAGCTTGTCATCCTCGACCTTCGCTGACTTGTCATGCTTCGCAGGCCTTGAGGGTTCCAAGGAATCCGAGTCCGGCGACCGCCCTTCTTCCTCTGGGATTGACATTGTGTCAGGAGGGGTTGGCAAGGAAGATGTTGCCGCAAGAAAAGATGATGTCATGAGCGAAGAAAATCTGGAGACTCCCATTCGGTGTGTGCTCGCATCTAAGTTTTCTTGCTGGACGGCAACCTGAAAGCGAGATGAACCAAGCCCTGCTCTAGGGGTGTCTTCGTATACATATACCGCTTCCTCGACCTTGACCTCGGTCACAGCTACAGGTGACAGACCTGTTTTCAGTTCCTTCACGAGAAGCTTTTCCTTGAAATAATCTGCGACGCTTTTTGTGGAGGTTGTGATTTTCTCTATCCGAAGATTATGGTCGTCATTGTCGCAGGATGTTAGCTTGCCCTGAGGCGTTGCATACCCTGAGGTTGAGGTCGAGGATGGAGTAGGGGCGATGCCAAGAATTTCAGAGATGGCGGTTGCTGATTTAGAAGACATGTTCTTCGCAGCGATTGCGCGTGCACGATGGCTTTAGAGAAGACATATCAGCACTGGTATAAATAAAGTAAAGCCAACCTACGCTCTATGACGCGGCACAAACGACGGAGTCCGTTGGGGAGATGGTCCAAGAGCGGGATCCGAGACCGTCGATTCTGTTTCAACCACCTTGGACTTGTTTTTCTCCTTCCCCTCCTTCTCCTTCTTCTCCACCTTCTTCACTTTCAATTCCTTCTTTCTTCTCTTTTTCTCTTTCTTCTCCTCTGCATCTTTATTACTATCCCGCATCCTCTTTTTCACCTGCACCTCCACTTCTTCCGTATTCGTCTGACCCTCACCTACATGCTCCTCAATTGTGACCCCAGCCTTTACTACATCCTCTGATGTAGCCTCATTCAAACGTTTTAAGAGATTCTCGAAATCTTTATTTTGCTTCCATGCGATACCATTGGGATCTTTCTGATGCGCAGCGCCTATCCCAAGCATATCGAGCTTATGAGAAACTTTGATATGGGATGTTCTTCCATCGCCTGTTGCACCGAGACCTTGAGAGGCATCCCAACCAAATTTGGAGAGGTAGTTCGATCCAAACCTCGCAGCATCTGTGAAGTATACACTCATTAGCTTCCAACTATGATCTTTATGCAATCAGGACACACCATCTGCCCATGACAGGTTTCGAGGATCGTCGGGGATTCGTTGTTTGATTTTCCTCCCGCTCAGACCCATGGCAAAAGGTGTCTTTACAACGTTAAAAATCACCGCCGCAAAAAAATTTAAACCAAACAAAGCAAAGTTCAAAGGTCCTTCAAGCGTAATGTGTCTTATCCTAATATTCTAACCTGTATTTCTAATAAGTCAAACATTTCCTAAGCTCTCTGCAAAATTGACTAGTTCTTCAGCAACTTCTTCGACCAATTCTCGTTTAACAAGCGCTGCCTTCCATCTTGCAACTCGTTTCGTCCAAAACGCCCCCTCACCGCCCTTTCCATCCTCCCCGGCATACCAACATCCTGCTAGCCCAGCATATACTGCGCCTACCGTGTCGGCATCGTTACCAAGGTTAATCGCCATGATTGCACCATACTCAAATGTTGTGGTCGCAAAGAAACAGTATAGGGCTGCGACCAAGGTATGCAGAACATATCCAGAGGATGGTAAGCGTACCTCCTTTGGCAAGCAGTACGGGAAACGATCCATATCGATTGGGGGTTCATTCTGTGTGTCTTGAATGAGACGAAGCAATGGATGATTGTCCCAATAATATGCCTCGAGTTTAGGGTCTGATCCGGGGCGCAGCGCAGCGCCTCGTGGGACCGTCAAGGCTTCTCGAAGCTTTCTGTTGGTGTATGCGAATGTTGCAATATAATCCAGTAAGTCGAGTTTTGAATACTGCACGTTTGGCGATCCACTTTTTTGGACGGTGCGTACGATCAAGCCCGTCCACATCTCACATGCTTCCTGACACATCTCGTTTGGATGGGTTGTTTCACTGCTCCTTCTCGCATATCTGCCTGCCTCTGTGTTATCCCGCCAATATGCCAGCCCAATCGGTAACACTCGCATCAGGCTTCCATTGCCAGAGCTACTGTCTCCATTCAGTTGCTTGCGAATGCGTTCAAGTGCGTCCTCGGGCCTATTCGTGGAATAGATGTGGAGCGCTCTTTGGATTGTGTTCCCAATATCGAAGCACTTTCCTATAGCTGAAAGAAAGCCCTCATCGCGCCAACGCACATATGTATCCAACTGATGTGTCTCGCTGAACCCGCCTTTTCGTGCGGACTTGAAGAGGGGCTCTGCGTCTTGGTATGTCGCAAGAGAGCGAGCGAGGCATAAGGTCATTGATGTATCATCTGTCCAAACGCCGGGAGGAAGTGCGAAGTTCTCGTTGTGGGTCATGGACGTGATTAATGCGAAGGAAAACCGTTTATGGAATTCTGGGGGCCCACCGAGGGCGTCTACCATTGCTGTGGCTAAGATAGAGAGCCGGATTTTGGTTTCCGGTTTCGCGCATGTTGGACGCTGGGAGTTAAGGATTGGGTGGTTGGGAGGAGGGACGTTGGAGCTTCGCTTGCTTTTTGACCAGATATGCATATTCAAACGAGATCAGAATGGGGAGACGTGAAACGTAGCACAGGAATACACCGCTTGGTTCGGATACAATTTGTCAGGACCAATGGATGAATTTCAGGAACTGACCACACAACAGGCTGTGCATGTATTATTTCCTTCCTCTAATACTGTGCGCGAAATCTGAACAAATCGGTTATGTATGGAGCCAATATGGTAAGAGAGAGCAGCATATCTACAGAATGAAATGTGAAGAGAACGAGATGTTACAAGGGATCCACATGGTTTGACGATTAATAAGTTTCAAAGATCCGTGCACCATATTTCCAACTTTCCTTCAGGCTTGCCTTTGGAGCTTTCTCGCGCGGTTTCAATGGCCAGTTCGTAATCGGACTCGTCTCTCAAGGTTATCTTGCCTCCATCCTCGTCCTTGAATTTGAGTCCAAGTCCACTGATTGGTCGACCAAACTTCGACGTGACTTTGTCCATGAAATCCTCAAAGGGTACTTGTGGGTCAAGGGTCATACCGCGGATATCATCTTGATAGTGCAGCTGGATATCATGATTTGGTAAGTTTAATTTTGAACAAGTAAAGTCGAATAAACCTTGACGCGGATCTTGATTAATTCAAAGGGACCGTCCTCGTACTCTCCACTGACATAGCCCTCTTCTTCCTCTTCATATGTGCTTTGGGATCGGCTGGTAGCGCGAGGATTGGTTCTTTTAGTAACCCTCCTCCTCAAAGATCCGCTCGAGTTCAGGCCATATTGACTTGTAGGTGTACTGCGTGATCCACTGCGAGAAAGCCCGTAGCTACCATTGGCGTTCGAGCGAGCCCAAGCGGCCACTCGATCGGGAGGGCCGACCTGGGGATTGGGCATTGGAGGAGTACCATTACTACCATAGGAATCGATATAGTTATCATAGAAGTCTGTCAATCGATTATCTGTCTCCAATGCATCATGGTTGCTGCAAACATATATTTGATTGAGTACACACCTTTTGCAGGGGGAGCAGGAGCAGGAGTCGGCGAGTTGGCTCCAGCAATGGGTGAGGTCGCAGCCCCACCTTTCCTGACACTCAAACCCCTAGTTGGGCCGCCAGGAGCTGCGTTCGGCGATGGGCGCCCTGCATTGATGGTAGTATTATTTCTGGTAAGACTGGCACTACTGGCACCAAACGCTGATCTCGGGAAAGGGGCCGTATTGATAGTTGTCCTTGATCGCTCGACGACGGCAGACCTCGGTCCTTCGATCGGGGCTATAACGCAGTTGATTCAATACACAAAAACCTGATTCATTGTCACATACACGTTGGAGGCATCACAGCAGGAACCGTTGCACTCCTGGTCAGCGAAGAAGGGCTCATATTGTCAGCATCCGGGCGATTCACGTAGACCCCCGAAGGAGATATACCAAGCTTCAGGCGCGTGGATCCAGAAAATGTGGTAAAAACATCAGAAGGGTCACTAGATGCAACGAGTTTCTAGGCAGTATGTTGAGATGATATCTGGGAAGATACGAAAGCGTACACACCGCCTTCCCCATGTAGTCTTTCGTAATAGAGTTCTTTAATTTTTTCTCAGAGGGGCGATATAGGACGCCAACAGGCTGTGGCAGCGTCAGTGAAATTCTGTGTTGCGATGACCTGAAGATCACATACGATACTGAAAACGGTGTAACCTTGACCATGTTCCCGGATGGCATCATCGACAACATTGTGTTCATCGGTCGCCTTCAGTCGCCTTGCCTCCTCCATATCTGCCATGCCCAACTGCATTTCACCAAGATAGATCTGTGAGAGACCCTTGTTGAACATCACCTCGGCCGAGTATAGTTTGAACTTGAGGCCAAGCTGCTCATAGTTTCTAGGATTTCGTAGTTCGGCAAAAAAGGTTGATGGACGCCGACAAGGGGCTCACATATTCTGGTTTCCTCTTAAATATTGCATCGCCTCCTCGAAGTCCTTGGCTGCGAGTTCGTAGCGTTTCAGTAAGAAGTTCGATACACCACATTGAAAGTATCTTGTGAAGCAATGTGATCGAAAACAAAGGTGGTTAATGACTGAATAGGCTCATTGCAACGAGTACTCACGCAACTGCCAGGTAATTATCCAACTGAGTGGCTTCTACAAAACGCTCCACCGCAGCCTCATGTTCCCCGAGAGTCGCATAAATCAATCCTATATTGGTAAGGATCTTCGAAGAGTCCCCGATGCGCTAGATGTACAATAATAAACGAGAACGGTGCATGCAAGGTGGTACCTGGGCATACCGAGAACAACTCCAACGCCGTTACAAAGTCTTGTTCATCATATGCCTTAAGAGCGGCCGCCCAAGTTTCGAGTTCAAACTTTAAGGACATGTTCGGTGAGGTCGACGTTCCAGACGCAACTCGGTCTCCCAAAAGAGAGAATGTGTGGCTCCCAGAGGCACCAAAAAAAATGGAGAAGAAAGAGAGAAAGGAGACGCAGTCTCTGAAAAATAGACACAGACGGAAAGGAATTTCGGTATGACGGATCTGAGGGATATTTAATGCGAGCTCTTGTATCGTTGATGATCCCGTTGCCAAGGACTGGATTTGGAAGCTGCTACAGTACAGGATCTTACTAGTATTTTAAACCTTGTATCTCTATCAATACCCCATGTGGAACGACGACAAACAACCGACTCTGCCCATATCTACCTGGTGTGTACCGCCTCGGTTTGTATGATTTGGCCATGGAATTTTGTGTCCAGGTCTTTCCAGGCCAGGCCCAAGCATTGGCAAGCAACGGTCTTCGTGAGGCTGGACCACTG
The DNA here is from genome assembly GCA_036937095.1 of Phaeolepiota aurea. Classification (NCBI taxonomy): domain Eukaryota; kingdom Fungi; phylum Basidiomycota; class Agaricomycetes; order Agaricales; family Squamanitaceae; genus Phaeolepiota; species Phaeolepiota aurea. The sequence continues at coordinate 157,754 of JASFDG010000001.1, forward strand.
CCAGGCCGCTCCTCAGGGTCTTGGTGATTTCCCAGTGATCAGTTTGTCACGGTGGCCCCTTCTATTGCACATTGCCACGGAGACCATAAACACAAGGACAACAGACACTTGCCACCGATATCAAGATGGCATCGTTTCAAGTCCACCCGAGCTGCTGCTTAGATATACATATGTATTGTCAGACGCTGAACTATTCGCGTCATATCAAAGGGAGGATGCGATAATAAAATACACTGTCCCAGTTGGTGAGATAAGTCTAATAACCAGATGGACGGGCATCCGATTTTGAGGTATCATAAGCGCGAATGAGCTTGGCTTGGTCCTGTTTGCCAGCATTTTCCGTTTGGCTAAAGGCGAATCCACGATTCCGGCGCATGCGTTGCACGGCTCGAACCTTTTTGATAGCCTTCTGGAATCTAGAATGTAAACGTGTCAAATCAGGGGATCCAGCTCCCATGAATGGATACCACGCACTGTTCCTGACGAGGACGGTAGTCGGGTATATTATACTTTTGCAATTCTTGAGCAATATGGTAGGAAGATGGGAGGTATGTTCTTCGGTAACTATACGGTACGGTCAGCACTTCAAAATAAACAATACCACAGCAACGCACTATTTCCAGGCAAAATCACGCGCAAGGCAAAATATGGGGACGAGGATAAGAACAAGATAGAAAACGGAATTGGTCCATAAGCGGGGTACAATTCCTGCATATTCAGTTGAGAACCCAATAGCAGGGGCTACAATGGCATAGAGTGGCAGGAAAAGCATGGTGAACGCAAAGGAACCCGGAATGGCTTGGAAGGTTAGTCAGCCAGGATAGTAAACGAAGGAGGGAGGACGCCTACCAGCAACGGTATATTTTGTCCAAATACTGCAAGGAAAACAGGTCAATCGATATACCGCTCTTGACAATTAATTTAAAGTCTTACTCAGAAATCAATGCAGCCTTTCCAAGCACCGTGAGGAGAACAGCAAGGTATAAAGTAGTGCCCCAGAACCAATGACCAGAGTCCAAGCCATCTGACAGCTTCAGATCACCCCAGAACAGGATAATAGAAAAGCCATAGAGCACCTGTGTTCCGGCTTTAACGCTATAATCAGTATGCTATTTAAGGACTCACGAGACTGTGGTACAAGGCATTCCCAACCCAGAGCCAGAATGATGTCTTCGTAAAGAATTCATTCCGTTGACCTAGGGTGTATAACTGCGGATACCGATCCAGGATCCGTGCTGATACAAATTGGTCGAATATTCCAATGACAAGTGGAGGCAGCACGGTGAAAACAACATTGTATAGCGACAACGTCCATGACTCGTACGCAATCTGACCGGAGAAATTGTTGAAGAATGAATACTGGGATAAACCTAAGCATATGATGCTAAATTGAAATTGATCATGAAACATACCCAAAATTGTGTCATATAAAGCACAATGTTCTTGTAGAAGGAATCTAACGTGCGACCATTAACCCATGTCACTTTAAAAATCCATCCATCTTACATAGAATCAATTTCGACAACCTTCGGTAACTCCATGCACCATGGACAAGTAAGAGTTTCTTCAAGAATCGGAATTGGGAGATAGCAACGTCAGCTGAACGAGCAGCTTGGAGACCCTGTCAAGTTGGTCAAGTCTCACATCAAAATAGCAAACGATAATTCGGACTTCAACACCAGATATTCCAACACCAACATGTGCTGCTTGGATCATGCTAACATCGTTGGCACCGTCACCAATGGCTAGAAGAATAGCTTTTTGATTTTTCTTCACCAACTTGACTACCAAGGCTTTCTGGAGAGGTGAGACTCGACCTAGGAGGTATTTATAACCAATAGACAGGACAGGATATCCTTTTACTCACAACAGATGACAGCTTTACACATGATAGCGAGCTCCAAGAAAACCTTTGATAGCTCTTTCTCCAAGGCAAAACCAAGACTTTTGCCATCTATCAAAAACATTTAGCAGGGATTACCGAGTTCCGGGAGGATAAGTCCCTACCAATTATAAGGGCCAAGTCCTCAAGCTCGCCAGTACTGCGTTGATTCTTAATTGCAGACAATCGCTTTGTCAAGAAATCACGAGTGTCGTTGGCATTTTCCTCGTTGACAATGATCTGTCTTGATCAGACCTTATCCAACGGAGCAGGTGTGGTACTCACTAGATTCATTGATTCTGAAATTAGTCGACAAGACATTCCTATGTTGATCGCTGTCTCTTGCCGATCGCCCGTAAGTACCCAAACCTAAGAGCAAGATGAGCAGTTGTGTTTCTTTTTCGGCCTGAGATAGCCAACCTTGATACCAGCCATCTGTAATGTGTGAATCGTGTCTGGGACGCCATCCTGCAGCTTGTCTTCAATGGCAGTGGCTCCCAAAAGAAAAAGTTCTTTTTCAATAAGCTCAGCAGCTTGATCGAGAGCATCACCACGTCCATTGATTGTAGCAGCTGCCTGATCATAGATAGATGCCCACTGACGGTATTCTTGCTCAGGTATATCACGGAACGCGAGGCATAACGTCCGCAATCCGTCCGTCGCATAATCCTGCAGACCAGTCAATCAAAGAGGATACATTCAGAACTTGACTACGTACCTCTAGATGGGCCAGTGTCTTTTCAGTGTATGGCTGATTTTTGCTCAAGCGTTCCAGTATAACAGTATCAGCGCCTTTTGTGTAAATCTTGATTTTGCCATCAGGAGTTCTAATAACAGTCGACATGCGCTTCCGAGTCGAGTTAAATTCGCAAACGTTCAGTATCTCGAATTCTTGCGAATGGCCCTGGATGTTCACGAAAACTGACTTTGGTTTTCGAGTCTTATAGCAGATGTGAGAGCAATAAAAAAAAATGATGCTACAAAACGTACATGGAACTGATATCCCAAGAGCTCCGCACCCGCAACCAAAGCCGCCTCATCTGGGCTACTTGCTTGATACACAGTTTTGCCGTTGATGACTTCTGGAATGACCGTATGACAGACTGCCAAAAGGGTCAGGAATTCCCGCAAGACCTCTCTTTCTCGTTCGTCCGGGGTACCAGATTCGGAACTCGAAGGGGTGTCCATGAAGGGATTATTTGTCTCATCCAAATTTGCTTTCATCTCCGCAAAAGTCTTCCAACCGTCCTTTCCGTCTTCTCCATCCCGTTTCGCCTCATCTACAACATCCGCATATGCTATCCCGGCAATACTGCAACACCTAAATTCCATTTCGTTACAAGTTAGAGTTCCGGTTTTGTCGCTGAACACGTATTCAATTTGACCAAGTTCCTCAACAAGGGACGAAGTGCGGCAGAGAGCGGGGGTGTCAGTTTTGGGATAATACATATCAAGATCGAAGTTGATTAACTGAGCCTGTTGGAATTTGACGACCTCCATAGTCACAATCAGAGAGATGGGGATGAGATTGTTATACAAAATGATGAACGTTAGAATATCTGTTGGAAGCGTGAGTTAGAAAGTGGTAAGAGTGTCGATAACTATCAACCTTCGATAAAACCCCTGGCTAAAGAACCCAAAATAAGTCTCGCATATTAATCAATGAGCAAGGTACATACCGCGACCTGTCAGCGAGCTAGTTTCAAAGAGATACCATTGTTGGCTTGAGAAAAACCAAGTCCTGATACTGCTTCCAATTGTTGACCCAAGAGAAAGGGCAAGAAGGAGTATGAACAAGAAAACGATCTGGACATTGACTTGGCGTTCGACAGCTGTTCGTTTGATCGGGGCAGCTCTGCGGGATTTGAGTTAGAGAACGTCAAAATAAGCATTAAAACATACTCACGTCGCGTTTCGCATCAATTTCGTTTCATGGCCCGTGAAGACCGTCAAACCATAAACCCAAGGAGTATTTCGTATCTGTGCGCCACGGAGCAACATCTGATCAGGACCTAAAGGAACTTGCTTTGGGATCCCGCTATTCATCACAAGATCCATCGTTCCTTCATATGTGTAAAGAGAATTATTTGGTTGTTCCGAACGTAGTGAGCCATGGAGTGAATTGATGAGTGCTGGAGATGTAAGTGAGGCAGTATGGAGTGATGCTTGTTTAATTTTAAGGTTTGTTTCTCTGTGGGATTGTTAGGATGATTGTGTGGTTGAAATAGGGACAACGGACCCATCAAGGTTAGACGTCTCAATATAGCAAAGGCCTTCAGGTTCACTCGAGCTCATGAGGAGCATATCGGCAGGTATGAAATCATTGCTCTCTAGTCGTACCACATCTCCAACCTTGATGTCCTTCCATTTCTTCTCCACGAAAGAAGACTCTGGTATCAAAACCTTTGCTTTCCGTGCGTTCAGCTCTGAGTCAGATTGATGCCGTTTCTACAATCATATAAGCCATTCGTCCACAAGGTTGGCCCGTATCACTCACCAAATCCTCCTGCATCTCCTTAAACGCGGAAGCCAGAAGGACGACAGCCAAAGGCGCGATGGTGGTGTAGCGATTGGTTGGCGATACACCAGGAATTTGTTGGATACAGGCAGTGAATAAGAAGAATAAGTTCGCGTATTTCGAGAATTGCTCTGACCACCAAGAATATTAGAGTACGAAGGCTGCAGAGTTATGCAGGACATACCAAAGAGGAATTTTGGGGCAAACGAAACAAGATTGTACTTGCTTGTTGAAACAAAATTTGAACAATAATCATTGGCCGAGGTGTTGTTGAGCGCGATAGTCCTCTCCCCCTTCAATTCCTTTTCCTTTTCCCATGGCCACTTCCATTTGCGTTTGCGGGACACGGGTGATTGCTCGGTGGGAGTTTTTGAACCAGGAAAGGAGACTGACCCAGCAAAGGGCGTTTGGTTTGCAGGTCGAAAGTCATCGTCATCAAAGTTCCAACCTTGTGGAACGCCATCACCCAGGCTGACTTGTGAAGGCCCTAAGCCAGCAGGTGGTGCGGCCGAGCGTGCTAAAGGTAGACCACTCTCCTGAGAGTGCATTGATTGGGGCCTTCCGGAGGCTGGATCGTTCATATTATCATCTTCGTCATCGAAAAACGGGTCAAGAAGTTGTGGCGACCGTGCATCACTGTAAGGTGCCGTTGATGAAGATGGTGGATAACCGCTGTTCGCTGGTTGGTATTGTCGAGTAGCAGGATTTGACTGAGATACGAGCCGAAGGAAGTCATCCCCCATGCTTCACGGGAATGCTAAAGGGCAATAAATTTGTGTTGTTATGTCTGGCCCATAGTTTCCAAAGGCCGATTTGCGGGAAGTTCGTACACAACAACACCAAATAAGTCATAAAGCAGAATATATGGTACAGATTACCCTTAAATATAGAAAATACACTCGTAAATCCACTATGTACACTACAACAACCTTATGCAACGCGTTGAATATGGGAATCAGGCTTTTGTCCAAAGGATTGTTGACCATCAGTATGTACCGTGACATATTCACCATTGTGCGTCAGGGAAAGTGTTTCCTCGGCCGACTTAAGAGGATAATAAACTGGGGTGGGTAACGTTTCGAAGGCACCAGTGGAGGCATATTGGTGACCGATAGCTTTTTGTTGGGTGAGCCGAGCGGAATAGAAATAGACGATGTAACACGCGTCTAAATTTATCAAAGTAAGCTGACAATGCTGCTATAGTCATAATCATAAAATCAATACACGTACAAGTTTGTATCACAATTGGTATAATTGCGGATGCAATAACGTAACCTTGGGGAACTTTGGCCAAGGTGTCGACAGCTTGACAGGCTGCGATCCTGTCTGACGAATTTGACCCATCAATACAACTCTCGACAGTATGCCCACGGGCAGTGTAATATGTGTATAGGCCATAAACGGAGACCCCGATTTGAAGCACCAGAACAGAGCACAGGAGCATAAGGAATGTCTTAACCAGACCATTCTTTCTGAATAGAGCCCCAATAAATCTGAGACAATACCAATATCGCAAATTAGATATGTAGACAGACGAAGAATAGACTTACCCAAGAAAGCCGAGTAGACCAGCGATAGTATATACAGAGCCCGTGATTATCGCGCTCGTTTTCATATGCTTTGTGACGTTAGCAGCTATGGAAAGACCCAATGAGTTCCCTTATCGATTTCAAGGAGGGGAACGTACGTTACGTACCATCATTTTCCTGAGCATACCACAAGGCCCACCAAATGAGCCCCGCAAAACCACCACTGATAAGGAACTGAACAAAAGCAATGATCACAACACCCAGCCGGAGAGGCAAACAAAAGAGGAATTTAGCAGCCATAGAAACAGAGATGGGGGACAAGCGACCAACAAGGGAGGATTATATACCACGAGAGTGCATCCAACTCCCGCGCACTGCCTTACACAAATTGTCGCGTCACGGCGTGCCAAGGCCATGCAGAAGCTTCGTTTGGGTGGTGCCCGCGTTACGTACTGTTTAAAATCTTGCACCAGTGCTTGCGCAGCGCACCGTCACAGAAACATAAGCAGCCTCGATCACCAGAAGTCTGGAGGAAGCCAGGCCTTGTATTTCCGTCAAAACCTTGTCATCTATAAGTTCAGTTCAGCATCCCCACAATTAGAAGAGTGCACGCAGATCCATTTAGAATAATCGAACCAAGCTACCGTTAGAAATTGGAGTCCCGTAGAATTCGTCAAAATGCCACGAATATTTGTTGGCGGTTGATTGTGCCCACTTGCAGTGCGATGCTATGCTATGCATGGGTGTCCTCGTGGATTTTGATGGTATTTGTCCATGCTTGGAAACTGATCTATATATGATCGAAGCAGAATCCTGTTGCAATCTCTCATCCTTGCAACAACGCCCTAAGGCCTTCCCTGGCTTCGTCGCTCTAAGCATGCAGCGACATAGCTTTACTGCCTTGAACTCAACCTT